>CM051259.1:46539673-46584673 GCA_027921565.1 Artemia sinica | reverse complement strand
TCTTAATGTCCCTTTCTAAACCCATTTTACAAGTTGAAGCATCCATCTTTTTCACCCACAACTATACTTTACAGCTTTTTGGATACCTCAACACCAAGAAATACTTTTCAAAAGGTATTCCAGAGCAACTTTTTTTTCTTAATTTCCCTTCTAAACCTATTTTCCAACTTGAAGTACCCATCCTTTTCACCCACAGCTTTACATTACAGCTTTTTGGATACCTCAACACCAAGAAATACTTTTCAAAAGACATTTCAGAGCAAGTTCCTTTCTTAATGTCCCTTCTAAAACCCATTTTACAAGTTGAAGCATCCATCCTTTTCACCCACAACTATACTTTACAGCTTTTTGGATACCTCAACACCAAGAAATACTTTTCAAAAGGCATTTCAGAGCAAGTTCCTTTCTTAATGTCCCTTCTAAACCCATTTTCCAACTTGAAGTACCCATCCTTTTCACCCACAACTTTACTTTACAGCTTTTTGGATATCTCAACACCAAGAAAATACCTTTCAAAAGGCATTTCAGAGCAATTTTCTTTCTTAATGTCCCTTCTAAACCCATTTTACAACTTGAAGTACCCATCCTTTTCACCCACAACTTTACTTTACAGCTTTTCGGATACCTCAACACCAAGCAATACTTTTCAAAAGGTATTTCAGAGCAACTTTTTTTTTCTTAATGTCCCTTCTAAACCTATTTTCCAACTTGAACTACCCATCCTTTTCACCCCACAACTTTACATTACAGCTTTTTGGATACCTCAACACCAAGAAATACTTTTCAAAAGACATTTCAGAACAAGTTCTTTTCTTAATGTCCCTTTCTAAACCCATTTTACAAGTTAAAGCATCCATCTTTTTCATCCACAACTATACTTTACAGCTTTTTGGATACCTCAACACCAAGAAATACTTTTCAAAAGGTATTTCAGAGCAACTTTTTTTTTCTTAATGTCCCTTCTAAACCTATTTTCCAACTTGAAGTACCCATCCCTTTCACCCACAACTTTACATTACAGCTTGTTGGATACCTCAACACCAAGAAATACTTTTCAAAAGACATTTCAGAGCAAGTTCCTTTCTTAATGTCCCTTCTAAAAACCCCATTTTTCCAACTTGAAGTACCCATCCGTTTCACCCACAACTTTACTTTACAGCTTTTGGATACCTCAACACCAAGCAATACTTTACAGCTTTTTGGAACAAGTTATTTTCTTAATGTCCTTCATAAACCAATTTTACAAGTTGAAGTACTTATCTTTTTCACCACAACTTTACTTTACAGCTTTTTGGATATCTCAACACCAAGAAATACCTTTCAAAAGGCATTTCAGAGCAATTTCCTTTCTTAATGTCCCTTCTAAACCTATTTTACAACTTGAAGTACTCATCTTTTCCCCAACAACTTTACTATACTGCCTTTTTGGATACCAAAACACCAAGCAATACTTTTCAAAGGGCATTTCAGAACAAGTTCTTTTCTTAATGTCCCTCCTAAACCCATTTTACAAGTTGAAGCATCCATCTTTTTCACCCACAACTTTACTTTACAGCTTTTTGGATACCTCAACACCAAGCAATACTTTTCAAAAGGTATTTCAGAGCAACTTTTTTTTCTTAATGTCCCTTCAAAACCTATTTTTCAACTTGAAGTACCCATCCTTTTCACCCACAACTTTACATTACAGCTTTTTGGATACCTCAACACCAAGAACTACTTTTCAAAGGACATTTCAGAGCAAGTTTTTTTCTTAATGTCCCTTTCTAAACCCATTTTACAAGTTGAAGCATCCATCTTTTTCACCCACAACTATACTTTACAGCTTTTTGGATACCTCAACACCAAGAAATACTTTTCAAAAGGTATTCAGAGCAACTTTTTTTTCTTAATTTCCCTTCTAAACCTATTTTCCAACTTGAAGTACCCATCCTTTTTCACCCACAACTTTACATTACAGCTTTTTGGATACCTCAACAACAAGAAATACTTTTCAAAAGACATTTCAGAGCAAGTTCCTTTCTTAATGTCCCTTCTAAACCATTTTACAAGTTGAAGCATCCATCCTTTTCACCCACAACTATACTTTACAGCTTTTTGGATACCTCAACACCAAGAAATACTTTTCAAAAGGCATTTCAGAGCAAGTTCCTTTCTTAATGTCCCTTCTAAACCCATTTTCCAACTTGAAGTACCCATCCTTTTCACCCACAAACTTACTTTACAGCTTTTTGGATATCTCAACACCAAGAAATACCTTTCAAAAGGCATTTCAGAGCAATTTCCTTTCTTAATGTCCCTTCTAAACCCATTTTACAACTTGAAGTACCCATCCTTTTCACCCACAACTTTACTTTACAGCTTTTCGGATACCTCAACACCAAGTAATACTTTTCAAAAGGTATTTCAGAGCAACTTTTTTTTTTTTCTTAATGTCCCTTCTAAACCTATTTCCAACTTGAACTACCCATCCTTTCACCCACAACTTTACATTACAGCTTTTTGGATACCTCAACACCAAGAAATACTTTTCAAAAGACATTTCAGAACAAGTTCTTTTCTTAATGTCCCTTTCTAAACCCATTTTACAAGTTGAAGCATCCATCTTTTTCATCCACAACTACACTTTACAGCTTTTTGGATACCTCAACACCAAGAAATACTTTTCAAAAGGTATTTCAGAGCAACTTTTTTTTTTCTTAATGTCCCTTCTAAACCTATTTTCCAACTTGAAGTACCCATCCCTTTCACCCACAACTTTACATTACAGCTTTTTGGATACCTCAACACCAAGAAATACTTTTCAAAAGACATTTCAGAGCAAGTTCCTTTCTTAATGTCCCTTCTAAACCCATTTTCCACTTGAAGTACCCCTCCGTTTCACCCAAAACTTTACTTTACAGCTTTTTGGATACCTCAACACCAAAGCAATACTTTACAGCTTTTTGGAACAAGTTATTTTCTTAATGTCCTTCATAAACCAATTTTACAAGTTGAAGTACTTATCTTTTTCACCACAACTTTACTTTACAGCTTTTTGGATATCTCAACACGAAGAAATACCTTTCAAAAGGCATTTCAGAGCAAGTTCCTTTCTTAATGTCCCTCCTAAACCCATTTTCCAACTTGAAGTACCCATCAGTTTCACCCACATGTTTACTTTACAGCTTTTTGGATACCTCAACACCAAGCAATACTTTTCAAAAGGCATTTCAGAGCAAGTTCCTTTCTTAATGTCCCTCCTAAACCCATTTTCCAGCTTGAAGTACCCATTCGTTTCACCCACATGTTTACTTTACAGCTTTTTGGATACCTCAACACCAAGCAATACTTTTCAAAGACATTTCAGAACAAGTTCTTTTCTTAATGTCCTTCATAAACCAATTTTTCAAGTTGAAGTACTTATCTTTTTCACCACAACTTTACTTTACGACTTTTTGCATACCCCAACATCAAGCAATACTTTTCAACAGGCTTTATTATACCTTTTCAGAACAAGTTCTTTACGTAATGTCCTTCCTAAACCAATTTTACAAGTTGAAGTACTCATCTTTTCCCCCACAACTTTACTATAAGGCTTTTCGAATACCCCAACATCAAGCAATACCTTTCAAAAGGCTTTATTATATCTTTTCAGAACAAGTTTTTCATGTAATTTCTTCCTAAACCCATTTTACAAGTTGAAGTACTTATCTTTTTCCCCACAACTTTACTTTGCGACTTTTTTGCACACCCAAAACATCAAGCAATACTTTCCAAAAGGCTTTATTATATCTTTTCAGAACAAGTTTTTTTTCTTAATGTCCTTCTTAAATCATTTTTACAAGTTGAAGTAGTTATCTTCTTCACCAACAACTTTAGTTTACGACTTTTTGCACACCCCAAGATCAAGCAATACTTTTCAAAAGGGTTTATTATATCTTTTTCAGAACAAGTTCCTTTCTTAATATCCTTCTTAAACCAATTTTACAAATTCTAAATTTTTTCTTAGGAATATTTCAGTAGTGTTTTGTTATGGTTTACATTGTCACAGTTACATTCTCTTGATTTTTCAAAGTTCATTTATAAATTTCTTTCGTTTGAAATGTAAGAGTTGGAATATTTCAGTAGTGTTTTGTTGTGGTTTACAGTGTCACGGTTACATTCTCTTGATTTTTCAAAGCTCATTTTGAATTTCTTTCATTGAAATGCAAGAATTGGAATATTTCAGTAGTGTTTTGTCGTGGTTTACCTTGTCACAGTTACATTTTCTTGATTTGTCAAAGTTTATTTTGAATTTCTTTCACTGAAATACAAGAGTTGGAATATTTCAGTAGTGTTTTGTCGTGGTTTACCTTGTCACAGTTACATTCTATTGATTTTTCAAAGTTCATTTGAATTTCTTTCGTTGAAATGCAAGAGTTGGAATATTTCAGTAGTGTTTTGTAGTGGTTTACCTTGTCACACTTACATTCTCTAATTTTTCAAAGTTCATTTTGGTTTTCTTTCGTTGAAATGCAAAAGTTGGAATATTTCAGTAGTGTTTTGTAGTGGTTTACCTTGTCACAGTTACATTCTCTTAATTTTTCAAAGTTCATTTTGGATTTCTTTCGATGAAATGCAAGAGTTGGAATATTTCAGTAGTGTTTTGTAGTGGTTTACCTTTTCACAGTTACATTCTCTTGATTTTTCAAAGTTCATTGAATTTCTTTCATTGAAATGTAAGAGTTGGAATATTTCAGTAGTGTTTTGTTGTGGTTTACCTTGTCACAGTTACATTCTGTTAATTTTTCAAAGTTCATTTTGAATTTCTTTCGTTGAAATGCAAGAGTTGGAATATTTCAGTAGTGTTTTGTCATGGTTTACCTTGTCACAATTACATTCTCTTAATTTTTCAAAGTTCATTTTGGTTTTCATTCGTTGAAATGAATGAGTTGGAATATTTCAGTAGTGTTTTGTTGTGTTTTACCTCGTCACAGTTACATTTTCTTGATTTTTCAAAGTTCATTTTGGATTTCTGTCGATGAAATGCAAGAGTTGGCATATTTCAATAGTGTTTTGTCGTGGTTTACCTTGTCAAAGTTACATTCTCTTAATTTTTCAAAGTCCATTTTGAATTTCTTTCATTGAAATGCAAGAGTTGGAATATTTCAGTAGTGTTTTGACGTGGTTTACCTTATCACAGTTACATTTTCTTGATTTTTCACAGTTCATTTTGGTTTTCTTTCGTGGAAATGTAGGAGTTTGGAATATCTCAGTAGTGTTTTGTTGTGGTTTACCTTGTCACACTTACATTCTCTTAATTTTTCAAAGTTCATTTTGGATTTCTTTCGATGAAATGCAAGAGTTGGAATATTTCAATAGTGTTTTGTCGTGGTTTACCTAATCATAGTTACATTCTCTTAATTCTTCAAAGTTCGTTTTGTATTTCTTTCGTTGAAATGCATGAGTTGGAATATTTCAGTAGTGTTTTGTTGTGGTTTACCTTATCACAGTTACATTCTCTTGATTTTCAAAGTTCATTTGAATTTCTTTCGTTGAAATGCAAGAGTTGGAATATTTCAGTAGTGTCTTGTCGTGGTTTACCTTGTTACAGTTACATTCTCTTAATTTTCAAAGTTCATTTTGGTTTTCTTTTGTTGAAATGCAAGAGTTGGAATATTTCAGTAGTGTTTTTGTTGTAGTTTACCTTGTCACAGTTACATTCCCTTAATTTTTCAAAGTTTCATTTTGGATTTCTTTCAATGAAAATGCAAAAGTTGGAATATTTTCAATAGTGTTTTGTCGTGGTTTACCTAGTCACAGTTACATTCTATTGATTTTTCAAAGTCCATTTTGATTTCTTTCATTGAAATGCAAGAGTTGGAATATTTCAGTAGTGTTTTGTCGTGGTTTACCTTGTCACAGTTTACATTCTCTAGATTTTTTCAAAGTTCATTTTGGTTTTCTTTCGTTGAAAATGTAAGAGTTGGAATATTTCCGTAGTGTTTTGTTGTGGTTTACCTGTGTCACACTTACATTCTCTTAATTTTTCAAAGTTCATTTTGGATTTCTTTTGATGAAATGCAAGAGTTGGAATGATTTCAAAAGTGTTTTGTCGTGGTTTACCTAGTCATAGTTACATTCTCTTAATTTTCAAAGTTCATTTTGGATTTCTTTCATTGAAATGCATGAGTTGGAATATTTCAGTAGTGTTTTGTTGTGGTTTTACTTATCACAGTTACATTCTCTTGATTTTCAAAAGTTCATTTTGGATTTTTTTCGTTGAATGCAAAGAGTTGGAATATTTCAATAGTGTTTTGATGTGGTTTACCTTGTCACAGTTACATTCTCTTGATTTTTCAAAGTTCATTTTGGTTTTCTTTCGTTGAAATGCAAGAGGTTGGAACATTTCAGTAGTGTTTTGTCATGGCTTACCTTGTCACAGTTGCATTCTCTTATTTTTCAAAGATCATTTTGTGTTTTCTTTCCCATTGAAATGCAAGAGTTGGAATATTTCAGTAGTGTTTTGTCGTGGTTTACCATGTTTCCCCCTCACAGTTCATTCTCTTGATTTTTCAAAGTTCATTTTGACCTTTCTTTCATTGAAAGCCGCAGAGTTGGAATATTTCAGTAGTGTTTTGGATGTGGTTTACCTTTGCCACAGCTACATTCTCTTGATTTTTCAAAGTTCCCTGTTTTGTTTTTTTTTCATTGAAATGCAAGAAGTTGCCGTATTTCAGTAGTGTTTTGTAGTGGTTTACCTTGTCACACTTACATTCCCTTAATTTCTCAAAGTTCATTTTGGAATTTCTTTCATTGAATATGCCAGAGTTGGAATATTTCACTAGTGTTTTGTCCATGGTTTTACCTTGTCAACAGTTCCATTCTCTTAATTTTTCAAAGCTCATTTTGAATTTCTTTCATTGAAATGCAAGAGTTGGAATATTTCAGTAGTGTTTTGTCGTGGTTTACTTGTCACAGTTACATTCTCTTAATTTTTCAAAGTTCATTTTGGATTTCTTTTGTTTGAAATGCAAGAGTTGGAATATTTCTGTAGTGTTTTGTCCATGGCTTACCTTGTCACCGTTACATTCCCTTAATTTTTCAAAGTTCATTTTGAATTTCTTTCATTGAAATGCAAGAGTTGGAATATTTCAGTAGTGTTCTGTCGTGGTTTCCCATGTCACAGTTTACATTCTCTTGATTTTTCAGTTCATTTTGAATTTCTTTCATTGAAATGCAGAGTTGGAATATTTCAGTAGTGTTTTGATGTGGTTTGCCTTGTCAAAGCTACATTCTCTTGATTTTTCAAAAGTTCATTTTGGTTTTCTTTCCTTGAAATGCAAGAGTTGGAATATTTCAGTAGTGTTTTGTAGTGGTTTACCTTGTCACACTTACATTCTCTAATTTCTCAAAGTTCATTTTGGAATTTCTTTCATTGAAATGCAAGAGTTGGAATATTTCACTAGTGTTTTGTCATGGTTTCCTTGTCACAGTTTACATTTCTCTTAATTTTTCAAAAGCTCATTATGAATTTCTTTCATTGAAATGCAAGAGTTGGAAATATTTCAGTAGTGTTTTGTCGTGGTTTACCTTGTCACCAGTTACTTCTCTAGCTTTTTAAAAGTCATTTTGGTTTTCTTTCGTTGAGATGTAAGAGTTGGATATTTCAGTAGTGTTTTTGTTGTGGTTTACCTTGTCACACTTACATTCTCTTAATTTTCAAAGTTCTTTTGGATTTCTTTTTGATGAAATGCAAGAGTTGGAATATTTCAATAGTGTTTGTCGTGGTTTCCCTATCATAGTTACATTCTCTTAAGAGAATGTAAGTGTGACAAGGTCCCCCCCCCCCCCCTGCCTCTGAAATATTCCCCTCCTTGCCTTTCCGCCCGCCCCCCTGCCTTTGCCCCCCCTTCCGCCCCTGTCCCTGTGCCCCGGTCCCCCCCCCCCCCCCCTACTGAAATCTTCCCCCTCTTGCATTTCCGCCCCGCCCTTCCCCCCCTTGCCCTGGACTCTGCCCCCCTCCCGAGAATGTAACTTTGCCCGGTCCCCGCCCCCCCCTCCTGCCCTCTCCCCTTTGCCTTTCATCCGCCCTGTCCCCCCTGCCCTTTGCCCCCCTCCGCCCTGTCCCTGTGCCCCGGTCCCCCCCCCCCCACCCCTGAAACTCTTTCCAACTCTTGCTGCATTTCCCGCCCGCCCTTCCCCCCTGCCTTTGCCAAAAATCCGAGCCGTCCCCCCTGTGCCCCGGTCCCCCCCCCCCCCCCCCCTCCTGCCCTCTTCCCTCTTGCCTTTCCCCCGCCCGCCCTCCCCCCTGCCCTTTGCCCCCTCCCGCGCCTGTCCCTGTGCCCCGGTCCCCCCCCCCCCCCCCCTTCTGCCCTCTTCCCCCCCTCTTGCCTTCCCCGCCCGCCTCCTCCCCCTTGCCTTTGAGCCTGTCCCTGTGACCCGTGTCCGTCCCCCCCCCTCGTTTCCCCCTTCCCCCCCGCCCCCACCGTTTCTGTCTTCCCCCTTTCCCTGCCTCTTTCCCCCCTGCCCTTTGCCCCCTCCAGCGCCTGTCCCTGTGCCCCGGTCCCCCCGGTCCCCCCTCTCCCCCTCCTGCCCCTTCCCCCTCTTGTGCCTTCCCCGCCCGCCCTCCCCCCTGCCTTTCACCCCCGCCCCCGTACCTGTGCCCCCCGGTCCCCCCCCCCCCCCCCCCCTCCTGCCCTTTCTTGCCCTTTCCCCGCCCGCCCTCCCCCCGCGCCCTTTTGCCCCCTCCCCCGCCCTGTCCCTGCCCCTAAGGTAAACCCCCCCCCCTACTGAAATATTCCCCCCTTGCCCTGCCTTTCCCCTCCTCCAAAGAAATTTCCCCCCTGGCCCCCCCCCCCCTTTGAAAAATCCCGCGCCTGTAAAACTGTGCCCCCTCCCCCCCCCCCCCCCCCCTCCTATTGAAATATTCCCTTGCCTCTTGCCTTCAAAATGCCCGCCCTCCCCCTGGCCTTTGCCCCCTCCCGCTCTGCCAAAACACTCCTGTGCCCCGTTCCCCCCGCCCCCCCCCCCTGCCCTCTTGAACTTTGCCTTTCCCGCCCCCCCCTGCCTTTGCCCCCCCCCCTGTAACTGTGCCCGCCCCACTCCCCCCCAACAGACCTACGTGAAATATTCCCCCTCTTGCATTTTGCCCCGAAAGAATGTCCCAAATGCCCCGGTCCTTTGAAAAAAATCTAGGAGAATTCCCTTTGACAAGGTCCCCGCCCGCCCCCCACTATCCTGAAATTATTCCCATTTCTTGCATTTCAATGAAAGAAATTCAAAATGCCTTCTTTGAAAAATTAGAGAATGTAACTGGACAAGGTAAACCACAAACAAAAGACTATTGAAATATTCCAACTCTTGCATTTCACGAAAGAAATTCAAAATGAACTTTGAAAAATCCCGAGAATGTAACTGGTAAACACTACAAAACACTACTGAAATATTCCTTCACGGAAAACCCAAAATGGAAAAATCAAGAAAATGTAGCTTGTGACAAGGTAAAAAACACATCAAAACACTACTGAAAAATTCCAACTCTTGCATTTCAATGAAAGAAATTCAAAATGAACTTTGAAAAATCAATAGAATGTAACTGTGACTAGTTAAACCACGACAAAACACTATTGAAATATTCAAAAACTTTTGCATTTCATCGAAAGAAATCCAAAATGAACTTTGAAAAATTAAGAGAATGTAACTGTGACAAGGTAAACTACAACAAAACACTACTGAATATTCCAACTCTTGCATTTCAACGAAAGAAAACCAAAATGAACTTGAAAAATTAAGAGAATGTAACTGTGACAAGGTAAACCACGACAAGACACTACTGAAATATTCTAACTCTTGCATTTCAACGAAAGAAATTCAAAAATGAACTTTGAAAATCAAGAGAATGTAACTGTGATAAGGTAAAGCACAACAAAACACTATTGAATATTCCAACTTTTTGCATTTCATCGAAAGAAATCCAAATGAACTTTGAAAAATCAAGAAAATGTAACTGTGACGAGGTAAACCACAACAAAAGACTATTGAAATATTTCAACTCTTGCATTTCAACGAAAGAAATTCAAAATGAACTTTGAAAAATTAAGAGAATGTAACTGTGACAAGGTAAACCACTACAAAAAGACACTACTGAATATTCCAACTCTTGCATTCAACGAAAGAAACCAAAATGAACTTTGAAAAATCAAGAAATGTAGCTGTGACAAGGTAAAACACATCAAAAACACTACTGAAATTCCACTTGCATTCAATGAAAGAAATTCAAAATGAACTTTGAAAAATCAAAAGAATGTAACTGTGACATGGTAAACCACGACAAAACACTACTGAAATATCCAACTCTTGCATTTCAATGAAAGAAATTCAAAATGAACTTTGAAAAATTAAGAGAAGTAACGTGACAAGGTAAGCCATGACAAAACACTACTGAAATATTATAAATATTGCATTTCAACGAAAGAAACCAAAATGAACTTTGAAAATCAAGAGAATGTAACTGTGATAAGGTAAACCACAAACAAAACACTACTGAAATATTCAATCATGCATTTCAATGAAAGAAAATCCAAAAATGAACTTTGAAAAATTAAGAGAATGTAACTATGACTAGGTAAACACGACAAAACACTATTGAAATATTCCAACTCTTGGATTTCATCAAAAGAAATCCAAATGAACTTTGAAAAATTTTAAGAGAATGTAAGTGTGGACAAGGTAAAACACACAACAAACACTACTGAAATATCCAACTCTACATTTCAACGAAAGAAAACCAAAATGAACTTTGAAAAATCTAGAGAATGCAACTGTGACAAGGTAAAACCACGACAAAACACTACTGAAATATTCCAACTCTTGCATTTCAATGAAAGAAATTCAAAATGGACTTTGAAAAATCAATAGAATGTAACTGTGACTAGGTAAACCACGACAAAACACTATTGAAGTATTCCAACTCTTGCATTTCAATGAAAGAAATTCAAAATGAACTTTGAAAAATTAAGAGAATGTAACTGTGACAAGGTAAGCCATGACAAAAACACAACTGAAATATTCCAAACTATTGCATTTCAACGAAAGAAATCCAAAATGAACTTTGAAAATCAAGAGAAATGTAACTGTGATAAGGTAAACCACAACAAAACACTACTGAATATTCCAACTCATGCATTCAATGAAAGAAATCCAAAAATGAAACTTTGAAAAATTAAGAGAATGTAACTATGACTAGGTAAAACCACGACGAAAACACTATTGAAATATTCCAACTCTTGCATTTCATCAAAAGAAATCCAAATGAACTTTTGAAAAATAAGAGAATGTAAGTGTGACAAGGTAAACCACAACAAAAACACTACTGAAATATTCCAACTCTTACATTTCAACGAAAGAAACCAAAATGGACTTTGAAAAATCAATAGAATGTAACTGTGACAAGGTAAACCACGACAAAACACTACTGAAATATTCCAACTCTTGCATTCAATGAAAGAAATTCAAAATGGACTTTGAAAAATCAATAGAATGTAACTGTGACTAGTTAAACCACGACAAAACACTATTGAAATATTCCAACTTTTGCATTTCATCGAAAGAAAAGGAAATCCAAAATGAACTTTGAAAATTAAGAGAATGTAACTGTGACAAGGTAAAACTACAACAAAACACTACTGAAATATTCCAACTCTTGCATTTCAACGAAGAAAACCAAAATGACTCTGAAAAATTAGAGAATGTAACTGTGACAAGGTAAACCACGACAAGACACTACTGAAATATTCTAACTCTTGCATTTCAACGAAAGAAATTCAAAATGAACTTTGAAAAATCGAGAGAATGTAACTGTGATAAGGTAAACCACAACAAAAACACTACTGAAATATTCCAAAACTCATGCATTTCAACGAAAGAAATCCAAAAATGAACTTTAAAAATCTAGAGAATGTAACTGTGACAAGGTAAACCACGACAAAACACTACTGAAATATTCCAACTCTTACATTTCAACGAAAGAAAACCCGCAAAATGAACTTTAAAAAATCTAGAGAATGTAACTGAGACAAGGTAAAACACGACAAAACACTACTGAAATATTCCAACTCTTACATTTCAATGAAAGAAATTCAAAATGGACTTTGAAAATCAATAGAATGTAAACTGTGACTAGGTAAACCACGACAAAACACACTATTGAAATATTCCAACTTTTCCATTTCATCTAAAGAAATCCAAAATGAACTTTGAAAAAATTAAGAGAATGTAACTGTGACAAGGTAAACTTCAACAAAACACTACTGGAATATTCCAACTCTTGCATTTCAACGAAAGAAAACCAAAATGAACTTTGAAAAATTAAGAGAATGTAACTGTGACAAGGTAAACCACGACAAGACACTACTGAAATATTCTAACTCTTGCATTTCAACGAAAGAAATTCAAAATGAACTTTGAAAAATCAAGAGAATGTAACTGTGATGAGGTAAACCCCACAACAAAACACTACTGAAATATTCCAACTCATGCATTTCAACGAAAGAAATCCAAAATGAACTTTGAAAAATTAAGAGAATGTAACTATGATTAGGTAAACCACGACAAAACACTATTGAAATATTCTAACTCTTGCATTTCATCGAAAGAAATCCAAAATGAACTTTGAAAAATTAAGAGAATGTAAGTGTGACAAGGTGAACCACAACAAAACACTACTGAAATATTCCAACTCCTACATTTCAACGAAAGAAAACCAAATGGACTTTGAAAAAATTAAGAGAATGTAACTTTGACAAGGTAAACCACGACAAAACACTATTGAAATATTCCAGCTCTTGCATTTCATCGAAAAAAATCCAAATGAACTTTGAAAAATCAAGAAAATGTAACTGTGACGAGGTAAACCACAACAAAACACTACTGAAATATTCCAACTCATGCATTTCAACGAATGAAAAACCAAAATGAACATTTGAAAATTAAGAGAATTTAACTGTGACAAGGTAAACTACAACAAAACACTACTGAAATATTCCAACTCCTCATTTCAACGAAAGAAAACCAAAATGAACTTTGAAAATCAAGAAATGTAACTGTGATAAGGTAAACCACGTCAAGACACTACTGAAATATTCCAACTCTTGCATTTCAATAAAAGAAATTCAAAATGGACTTTGAAAAATTAAGAGAATGTAACTTTGACAAGGTAAACCACGACAAAACACTATTGAAATATTCCAACTCTTGCATTCAATCGAAAGAAATCCAAAATGAACTTTGAAAAATCAAGAAATGTAACTGTGACGAGGTAAACCACAACAAAACACTACTGAAATACTCCAGCTCATGCATTTCAACGAATGAAACCAAAATGAACTTTGAAAAATAAGAGAATGTAACTGTGACAAGGTAAACCATGACAAAACACTACTGAAATATTCTAACTCTTGCATTTCAATGAAAGAAAATTCAAAATGAACTTTGAAAAATCAAGAAAATGTAAACTGTGATTATGTAAACCCCAACAGAACACTACTGAAATATTCCAACTCTTGCATTTCAACGAAAGAAATCAAAATGAACTTTGAAAAATTAGAGAAATAACTTTGACAAGGTAAACCACAACAAAACACTACTGAAATATTCCAACTCTTGCATTTCAATGAAAGAAATTCAAAATGATAACTTTGAAAAATTAAGAGAATGTAACTGTGACAAGGTAAACCACAACAAAACACTATGAAATATTCCAACTCTTGCATTTAAACGAAAGAAATTCAAAATGAACTTTGAAAAATTAAGAGAATGTAACTGTGACAAGGTAAACCACGACAAAACACTACTGAAATATTCCAGCTCTTGCATTTCAATGAAAGAAATTCAAAATGAGCTTTGAAAAATTAAGAGAATGTAACTGTGACAAGGTAAACCACTACAAAACACTACTGAAATATTCCAACTCTTGCATTTCAACGAAAGAAATCCAAAATGAACTTTGAAAAATCAAGAAAATGTAGCTGTGACAAGGTAAACCACATCAAAACACTACTGAAAAATTCCAACTCTTGCATTTCAATGAAAGAAATTCAAAATGAACTTTGAAAAATCAAAAGAATGTAAACTGTGACATGGTAAACCACGACAAAAACACTACTGAAATATTCCAACTCTTGCATTTCAATGAAAGAAATTCAAAATGAACTTTGAAAAATTAAGAGAATGTAACTATGGACAAGGTAAGCCATGACAAAACACTACAGAAATATTCCAACTATTGCATTTCAACGAAAGAAATCAAAAATGAACTTTGAAAATCAAGAGAATGTAACTGTGATAAGGTAAACCACAACAAAAACACTACTGAAATATTCCAACTCATGCATTTCAATGAAAAAAATCCAAAATCAACTTTGAAAAAATTAAGAGAATGTAACTATGACTAGGTAAACCACGACAAAACACTACTGAAACATTCCAACTCTTGCATTTCATCAAAAGAAATCCAAAACGAACTTTGAAAAATTAAGAGAATGTAAGTGTGCCAAGTAAACCACAACAAAACACTACTGAAATATTCCAACTCTTTGCATTTCAATGAAAGAATTCAAAATGGACTTTGAAAAATCAATAGAATGTAACTGTGACAGGTAGGTAAACCACGACAAAACACTATTGAAAATATTCCAACTCTTGCATTTAAATGAAGAAATTCAAAATGGACTTTGAAAAATCAATAGAATGTAACTGTGACTAGGTAAACCACGACAAAACACTATTGAAATATTCCAACTCTTGCATTTCAATGAAAGAAATTCAAAATGAACTTTGAAAAATTAAGAGAATGTAACTGTGACAAGGTAAACCATGACAAAACACTACTGAAATATTCCAACTATTGCATTTCAACGAAAGAATCCAAAATGAACTTTGAAAAATCAAGAGAATGTAACTGTGATAAGGTAAACCACAACAAAACACTACTGAAATATTCCAACTCATGCATTTCAATGAAAGAAATCAAAATGAACTTTGAAAAATTAAGAGAAAATGTAACTATGACTAGGTAAACCACGACAAAACAACTACTAAAAATTCCAACTCTTGCATTTTCATCAAAAGAAATCCAAAATGAACTTTGAAAAATTAAGAGAATGTAAGTGTGACAAGGTAAACCACAACAAAACACTGCTGAAATATTCCAACTCTTGCATTTCAACGAAAGAAAACCAAAATGAACTTTGAAAAATCTAGAGAATGTAACTGTGACAAGGTAAACCACGACAAAACACTACTGAAATATTCCAACTCTTGCATTTCAATGAAAGAAATTCAAAATGGACTTTGAAAAATCAATAGAATGTAACTGTGACTAGGTAAACCACGACAAAACACTATTGAAATATTCCAACTTTTGCATTTCATCGAAAGAAATCCAAAATGAACTTTCGAAAAATTAAGAGAATGTAACTGTGACAAGGTAAACTACAACAAAACACTACTGAAATATTCCAACTCTTGCATTTCAACGAAAGAAAACCAAAATGAACTTTGAAAATTAAGAGAATGTAACTGTGACAAGGTAAACCACGACAAGACACTACTGAAATATTCTCTAACTCTTGCATTTCAACGAAAGAAATTCAAAATGAACTTTGAAAAAATCAAGAGAATGTAACTGTGATAAGGTAAACCACAACAAAACACTACTGAAATATTCCAACTCATGCATTTCAACGAAAGAAATCCAAAATGAACTTTGAAAAATCTAGAGAATGTAACTGTGACAAGGTAAACCACGACAAAACACTACTGAAATATTCCAACTCTTACATTTCAACGAAAGAAAACCAAAATGAACTTTGAAAAATCTAGAGAATGTAACTGTGACAAGGTAAACCACGACAAAACACTACTGAAATATTCCCAACTCTTGCATTTCAATGAAAGAAATTCAAAATGGACTTTGAAAAATCAATAGAATGTAACTCTGACTTGAGGTAAACCACGACAAAACACTATGAAATATTCCAACTTTTGCATTTCCATCGAAAGAAAATCCAAAATGAACTTTTGAAAAATTAAGAGAATGGTAACTGTGACAAGGTAAACTACAACAAAACACTACTGGAATATTCCAACTCTTGCATTTCAAACGAAAGAAAACCTAAATGAACTTTGAAAAATTAAGAGAATGTAACTGTGACAAGGTAAACCACGACAAGACACTACTGAACATATTCTAACTCTTGCATTTCAACGAAAGAAATTCAAAATGAACTTTGAAAAATCAAGAGATGTAACTGTGATAAGGTAAACCACAACAAAACACTACTGAAATATTCCAACTCATGCATTTTAACGAAAGAAATCCAAAAATGAACTTTGAAAAATTAAGAGAATGTAACTATGATTAGGTAAAACCACGACAAACACTATTGAAATATTCCAACTCTTGCATTTCATCGAAAGAAAATCCAAAATGAACTTTGAAAAATTAAGAGAATGTAAGTGTGACAAGGTAAACCCCAACAAAAACACTACTGAAATATTCCAACTCCTACACTGAATTTTCAACGAAAGAAAACCAAACAATGAACTTTGACTTGAAAAAAATCAAGAAAATGTAACTGTGGTAAGGTAAACCACGTCAAAACACTACTGAAATATTCCAACTCTTGCATTTCAATGAAAAAAATTCAAAATGGACTTTGAAAAATTAAGAGATTGTAACTTTGACAAGGTAAACCACGACAAAACACTATGAAATATTCCAGCTCTTGCATTTCATCGAAAAAAATCCAAAATGAACTTTGAAAAATCAAGAAATGTAACTGTGACGAGGTAAACCACACAAAAACACTACTGAAATATTCCAACTCATGCATTTCAACGAATGAAAACCAAAATGAACATTTGAAAAATTAAGAGAATGTAACTGTGACAAGGTAAACCACACAAAACACTACTGAAATATTCCAACTCTTACATTTCAATGAAAGTCAAAGTTCAAATGAACTTTGAAAAATCAAGAGAATGTAACTGTGACAAGGTAAAACCATTACAAACACTACTGAAATATTTCCAACTCTTGCATTTCATCGAAAAAGAAATTCCAAAATGAACTTTGACAAATAAGAGAATGTAACTGTGACAAGGTAAAACCACTAACAAAACACTACTGAAATATTCCAACTCTTGCATTTCAACGAAAGAGAAACCAAAATGAACTTTGAAAATTAAGAGAATGTAACGTGACAAGGTAAACCACTACAAAACACTACTGAAATATTCCAACTCTTGCATTTCAACGAAAGAAATTCAAATGAACTTTGAAAAATCAATAGAATGTAACTGTGACAAGGTAAACCACGACAAAACACTACTGAAATATTCCAGCTCTTGCATTTCAATGAAAGAAATTCAAAATGAGCTTTGAAAAATCAAGATAATGTAACTGTGACACTGTAAACCACAACAAAACACTACTGAATATTCCAACTATTGCATTTCAACGAAAGAGAAATTTATAAATGAACCTTTTGAAAATCAAGAGAATGTAACTTGACGAATGTAAACCATAACAAAACACTACTGAAATATTCCTGAAGAAAAAATTTAGAATTCGTAAAATTGGTTTAAGAAGGATATTAGAAAGGAACTTGTTCTGAAAAGATATAATAAAGCCTTTTGAAAAGTTATTGCTTGATCTTGGGGTGTGTGCAAAAAGTCGTAAAGTAAAGTTGTGGTGGAAGAAGATAACTACTTCAACTTGCTAAAAATGGTTTTAAGAAGGACATTAAGAAAAACTTTGTTCTGAAAAGATTATATAAAGCCTTTTGAAAGTATTGCTTGATGTTTGGGTGTGCAAAAAAGTCGTAAAGTAAACGTTGTGTAGGGAAAAAGAAATGAGTACTTCAACTTGTAAAAATGGGTTTAGAGGGTAAAAACTTACATGAAGAACTTGTTGCTGAAAAGATATATAAAGCCTTTTGAAAGGTATTGCTTGATGTTGGGGTATTCGAAAAGCCTACAGTAAAGTTGTGGGGGAAAAGATGAGTTACTTCAACTTGTAAACTTGGTTTTAGGAAGGACATTACGTAAAGAACTTGTTCTGAAAGGTATAATAAAGCCTTTTGAAAAGTATTGCTTGATGTTGGGGTATGCCAAAAGTCTTAAAGTAAAGTTGTGGTGAAAAGATAAGTACTACTTCAACTTGTAAAAATGGTTTAGGAAGGACATTAAGAAAATGAACTTGTTCTGAAATGTCTTTGAAAATTATTGCTTGGTGTTGAGGTATCCAAAAAGGGCTACTGTAAAGTAAACATGTGGTTGAAACGGATGGTACTTCAACTTGGAAAATTGGGTTTAGGAACTGGACATTAAGAAAAGGAACTTGCTCTGAAATGCCTTTTGAAAGGTTATTTCTTGGTGTTGAGATATCCAAAAAAGCTGTAAAGTAAAGTTGTGGTGAAAAAGAACTAGGTAATACTTCAACTTGTAAAAATTGTTTATGAAGGACTTAAGAAATAACTTGTTCCAAAAAGCACTTGTAAAAGTATGCTCTGGTGTTGAGGTTCCAAAAAGCTGTAAAGTAAAAGTTGTGGGTTTGAAACGGAGGGTACTGTTCAATTGTAAAATGGGATTTAGAAGGGACATTAAGAAAGGAACTTGACTCTGGAAATGTCTTTTGAAAAGTATTTCTTGGTGTTTGAGGTATCCGAAAAGCTGTAAGTAAGTTGTGTGTGAAAAAGGATGGGTACTTCACAGTTGGACACTGTTTTAGAAGGGACATTAAAAAGAAAATTGCTTTCTGAAATGCCTTTTGAAAAGGTATTTCTTGGTGTTGAGGTATCCAAAAAGCTTGTAAAGTAAAAGTTGTGGGTGAAAAAATGGATGCTTCAACCTTGGTAAAATGGGTTTAGAAGGGACATTAGAAAGGAACTTGCTCTGAAATGCCTTTTGAAAAGTATTTCTTGGTGTTGAGGTATCCAAAAGCTGTAATGTAAGTTGTGGGTGAAAGTAAGATGGGTACTTTCAAGTTGGAAAATGTGGTTTGAAGGGACATTAAGAAAAAAAAAAGTTGGTCTCATGAAATACCTTTAAAAGTATTTGCTTGGTGTTGAGGTATCCAAAAAGCTGTAAAGTATAGTTGTGGGTGAAAAAGATGATGCTTCAACTTGTAAAATGGGTTTATAATAGAAAGGATCATTAAGAAAAGAACTTGCTTCTAGAAAGATAAAGTCTTTTGAAAGTATTTCTTGGTGTTGGTGGTATCCAAAAAGCTGTAATGTAAAGTTGTGGTGCTGTAAAGGATGGGTACTTCAGAGTTGGAAAATTAGGTTTTAGAAGGGACATTAAGAAAAAAAAGTTGCTCTGAAAAGGTACCTTTTGAAAGTATTTCTTGTGTTGAGGTATCCAAAAAGCTGTAAAGTATAGTTGTGGGTGAAAAAGATGGATGCTTCAACTTGTAAATGGGTTTAGAAAGGGGACATTAAGAAAAGAACTTATTCTGAAATGTGGTTTTGAAAAGTATTTCTTGTGTTGAGGTATCCAAAAGCTGTAATGTAAGTTGTGGGTGAAAAGGATGGGTACTTCAAGTTGGAAAAATAGGTTTAGAAGGGACATTAAGAAAAAAAGTTGCTCTGAAGACCTTTTAAAGGCATTGCTTGGTGTTGAGGTATCCGAAAGCTGTAAGTAAAGTTGCGGGTGAAAAGGATGGTACTTCAAGTTGTAAATATGGGTTTAGATAAGGGACATTCAGAAGGAAATTGCTCTGAAATGCCTTTTGAGAGGTATTTCTTGGGTGTTGAGATATCCAAAAGCTGTAAAGTAAATTTGTGGGTGAAAAGGTGGGTACTTCAAGTTGGAAAATGAGTTTAGAAGGGACATTAAGAAAAGGAACTTGCTCTGAAATGCTTTTTGAAAAGTATTTTCTTGGTGTTGTATGTATCCAAAAGCTGTAAAGTAAAGTTGTGGGTGAAAAGGATGGATGCTTCAACTTGTAAAATGGGTTTAGAAGGGTATAGTTAAGAAAGGAACTTGCTCTGAAATGTCTTTTGAAAAAGTATTTCTTGGTGTTGAGGTGTATCCAAAAAGCTGTAATGTAAAGTTGTGGGTGAAAAGGATGGGTACGTTCAAGTTGGAAAATAGGTTGAGAGGGACATTAAAGAAAAAAGTTTGCTCTGAAATACCTTTTGAAAAGTAATTTCTTGGTGTTGAGGTATCCAAAAGAGCTGTAAAGTATAAGGTTGTGGGTGAAAAGATGGATGCTTCAACTTGTAAAATGGTTTAGAAAGGGAACATTAAGAAAAGAACTTGTTCTGAAATGTCTTTTGAAAAGTATTTCTTGGTGTTTTGAGGTATCCAAAAAGCTGTAATGTAAAGTTGTGGGTGAAAAGGATGGGTACTTCAAGTTTGGAAAATAGGTTTAGAGGGGACAATTAAGAAAAAAAAGTTGCTCTGAAATACCTTTTTGAAAAGTATTGCTTGGTGTTGAGGTATCCAAAAGCTGTAAGTCTAGTTGTGGGTGAAAAAGATGGATAGCTTCAACTTGTAAAATGGGTTTAGAAAGGGACATTAAGAAAAAAAAACTTGTTCTGAATGTCTTTTGAAAAGTATTTCTTGGTGTTGAGAGGTAATCCAAAAAGGCTGTAAAGTATAGTTGTTGGGTGGAAAAAGATAAGTACTTCAAGTTGGAAAATGGGTTTAGAAGGGACATTAAGAAGGTAACGGAACTTGCTCTGAAAATGCCTTTTGAAAAAGTATTTCTTGGTGTTGAGGTATCCAAAGCTGTAAAGTATAGTTGTGGTGAAAAACGATGGATGCTTCAACTTGTAAAATGGGTTTAGAAGGGGATGGCATCAAGAAAAGTAACTTGTTCTGAAATGTCTTTTGAAAGTATTTTCTTGGTGTTGAGGTATCCAAAAAGCTGTAATGTAAAGTTGTGGGTGAAAAGGATGGGTACCTTCAAGTTGGAAAATTACGGTTTAGAAGGGACATTAAGAAAAAAAAGTTGCTCTGAAATACGCTTTTGAAAAGTATTGCTTGTGTTGAGGTATCCGAAAAGCTGTAAAGTAAAGTTGTGGGTGAAAAAGATGGGTACTTTTTTTTTTTTTTTTTTGTTTTTTTTTTTTTTTTTTAAAAAAAAAAAAAAAATTCAAGTTGTAAAATGGGTTTAGAAGGACATTAAGAAGGAATATTGCTCTGAAATGCCTTTTGAAAGGTATTTCTTGGTGTTGAGATATCCAAAAGCTGTAAAGTAAAGTTTGGGTGAAGATAGATGGGTACTTCAAGTTGGAAAATGGGTTTAGAAGGACATTAAGAAATGACTTGCTCAGGAATGCCTTTGAAATAGTATTTTTCTTGGTGTTGAGGTATCCAAAAAGCTGTAAAGTATAGTTGTGGGTAGAAAAGGATGGATGATTCAACTTGTAAAATGGGTTTTAGAAGGGACATTAAGAAAGGAACTTGCTCTGAAATGTCTTTTGAAAAGTAATTTCTTGGTGTTGAGGTATCCAAAAAGCTTGTAATGTAAAGTTGTGGGTGAAAGGTATGGTACTTCAAGTTTGGAAATAGGTTTAGAAGGGACATTAAGAAAAAAAAAAGTTGCTCTGTAAATAAACCTTTTGAAAGTATTCTTGTGTGTTTTGAGGTAATCCAAAAAGCTGTAAAGTATAGTTGTGGTGAAAAGATGGATGCTTCAACTTTAAAACTGGGTTTAAGAAAGGGAACTCATTAGTGAGAAAAAAACTTGTTCTGAAATGTCTTTTGAAAAGTATTTCTTTGGTGATTGAGGTATCCAAAAAGCTGTAATGTAAGTTGTGGGTGAAAAGGCCTGGTACTTGCAAGTTGGAAAATAGGTTTTGATAAGGGACATTAAGAAAAAAAAAGTTGCTCTGAATAACCTTTTGAAATAGTAATTGCTATGGTGTTGAGGTATCCAAAAAGCTGTAAAAGTAAAGTGTGGGTGAAAAAGATGGATCTTCAACTTGTAAATGGGTTTAGGAGGACTTAAGAAATAGAACTTGGTTCTGAATGCCCTTTGAAAAGTATTGCTTGATGTTGTGGTATCCAAAGGGCAGTATAGTAAAGTATTGTTTGGGGTAAAAGATGAGTACATTCAAGTTGGAAATGGTTTAGAAGGGACATTAGAGAAAGGGACTTGCTCTGAAATGTCCGTTTGAAAAGTATTTCCTTGGTGTTGAGGTATCCAAAAAGCTGTAGTAAAGTTAAAGTTGTGGGTGAAATGGATGATGGCTTCAACTTGTAAAAATGGGTTTTTAGGAGGGACATTAAGAAGTAACTTGCTTCTGAATGTCTTTTGAAAAGTATTGCTTGGTGTTGAGGTATCCAAAAAGCTGTAAAGTAAAGTTGTGGATGAGAAGGATGTGGGAACTTCATTCAACTTGTAAAATGGGGTTTAGGATGGACATTAAGAAATATAACATTGTTGTCTAAAAGATATAATAAAGGGCCTTAAAAAGTATTAAAAAATGGGGAGGGGACTCTTTGGGGGCCCGGGGGGACCTTTAGGGTCCGGGGGGCCGACTTGAGAGCCGAGTGGTCCTTTGGGAGCCTGGGGGACCTTTGGGGGCCGGTGAACTTCCTTCGCGGTCGGGGTAGGCGAATCGGGGCCCTTTGGGGTTGGGGTATAGGACCTCACGACTACTGTTTAAATAGAACTTGTGTATTATATACGACCACAGAGTTTCATCTCAAATCCTCTTCTAAAACATCTCTAAAATCATCTTTTAAATATGTCTCTAACTGTTTCGCCGAAATAAAATGTTTAAACGGTCCCCAAATAAAATTAAATGTTATATTTAAAAAATTAAATTTAATTAAAACTTATATAAAAATGTTCACTAAACAATGATACATATGAAAAAAATAAAAAAAAAAAAATATTTTTTTATTTTTTAAAAACATAAATAATTGTTAACCCAAAATAATTTTTTAATCCCTTAAAAAAAAAAATAATTTAGTAATTTAATAAATATTATTACTGTGTTGTATAATTATAATTTGTATAAAAAATATGAATAAAAAGAAATTGGCTAATAAAAAAAAAAAAAAAAAAATACAAAAATATAATCGCCTTAAAAAGTTTTCCTGTTCCCTATTGTTTTGGCATCCCTGCGCCGTCACATTTGAAATTTCTAGGGGGGTGAAACCCCTTTCCTGCTTAATCTCTTCATCTCATAAATGTTCCATAGCTACACTATTAAGGTTTCGTTCGTTTTAGAATATCAATTTTATCTCTCGCGACTTAAAGATCAGTGAAGGCCGTATTTAAAAATAGAATTTCTATCTCTTTGACTCCCGCATAATTCCAAGATAACAATTCGTGATGTCATTTCTAAATTCCTGACACTAACGATCAATGACGCCCTATTTAAAAATAGAATATTAATTTTCTCTCTGACCCTAAAGAACGTTTATCCCTCAGACCTAAGATCAAAGAAGCCATACTTGTTTTTCTTTATTCCCCTTTTCCGTAAATCAATAATTCCCCTAGTGATTATGTAAATCACCCCCCAGTGTGCATTACACCTGGATGAACAACAACAACATCAAATGACCTTGACCTCATTAGATCTCGATCGATAATCCTTGAATAAATTATGTCCTGTCAGTATTCTATGCCCATATATGGACTCCCGTCACGAGTCATAAGGCCTTTCACTGAAGAAAAGCAAAAAGGCTATAATACCACCTAACTACGCTTGAAAAGCTATTTTGAAAAAGAACTCTTTGGAGATTTCCATGGAATGACGCCTAGCAGAAGCTTTGAGCCTGGGTGGGGATCAAAGAGGTAGTCTTTGAGTATTTTGACCTCAGGTGACTTATTGTTTGCGACTATCTTAAATTTGGTAAAATTTTTGTGAGCATTTGAAATCAAGCTTAAACCACATTTATAGAATTATCCAGTAAGTTTATCGCAGATCATTTCTGGTCTTCATTCTCGGTGCGAACACAAGCTCCTCCCAACTTATTTCTGCATTAGCGGTTAGTGTGTTTTCGTCAATCATATGAGATATGGTTACAAAGTGCATTATTCGTATAGCGGGTTTTCCTACTTATTTTCTATTATAACTGTAAGTTTCGCGTCCAAGAGAATCTGACTTGTCTACCCGTGAAATAGATCTAATGCCCGCTTATGTTTATATCTGGCAAAAAACGTTCTCCATGAGGCACGCTCGCGAAACCTCGGTCCGGGTTTTTTATATGGGTGAGATAGGGAAATGATCAATACTGCTAATTCTATAAACTGTGGCTTAAACTCAATAACTGATACTACGTGTCCTAAACTTTTGCTTTGGATTAAAGTGAACGAACTAGGATGAAAATCTCAACATCTTCCTGAGAGCTACTTCAGTCTGCTGATTATTTCATTTAATTACATTTAAAACGGATGAGCTTTTGAGTTTTTACCTAAGAAAATACCTGGGCACTTCATTTTTCTTCATACCGAATAAACCATTAAGTGTTTTTTGTTTCATTGTAATTGAAGTGTTCTCATAAGTGTAGTGTTCATAATGTATTTTTCAATTTGATAAATTTATCTCCTTTTAGATGTAGTTTATAATTTGAGTGATATTAGGTATTTATGAGTTTTTAAAAAAAAAAAGAATTTTGAACTAATCCCAAAAGACAAAATGAATAATATCCAAAAGAGCAGCCAAAAGCAATAAAAAAGCAGCAGTTTAGCCTTAAGTCTTACATGACATTATATTCTATAAAGGAACGAAAATAAACTTTAAATTTGTATTTTTTTTTAAGTTGTTATTAAAAACAAGACCAGTTTTTTAATACAAGAAGGCTTTTTAGGAATCTAAAAGAGCAAAAAATAAAAAAAAACAATCAATATCAAGTCGCTCTCTTGATTTGGACTGTTTTTAAAGGTGACAAATAGATATGAGGCAAAGAGCATTATGAAAAAATTAAGCTTCTAATTCATCAATTTATACTCAAAGTTTTTACGCCAGATAGCTGTACGAATTTTGTGATACGGTATTTGAAGTTTTGTGATGGCAGTAACGCTGACGATGAAAAAAAGCTACTAATTTTGATAATTATTTATGTTAAGATACATAGCTACATAGATACTTCAACTGACTTCGTATTATGCAAGGGTTCTGAAACGCCACCGTCAATTTCGTCTCTACCAGAGTTCTACTTCTCTTGATGAATAACGAAGAAGACCAGTTTCCAGCCAGCGACTTGTGAATTTTTGAACTCATGAATAGCTCGAATTGTTGTAAGATTTAAGCTGTGATTTGAGAAAGACATGATGAAAAGCATTAATGTTTGCAGTCAACAATGATCGCGCCGGCGGCGCCGCCACCTATATCTTTACCGGCGGCGCGGCGTGGCGCGCTGTGTTTTGGCCCCGACCGCCGCCGGTCTTCCCTCATCGGCGCGGCGCCGGGGTCTAATTGAGATAAGCATTTACGGTCGATTTTTTTAACTGATTTTAGCTGTGTGCTGAGTTTTGCGAGTGTTTTTCAATCATGTTAATAGTGAAGTGGTAGATTCGTATTTTAATTTCTTGACCATCGACGATCATAGACTATGACATATTATGGAGAATCATTAGCTTTCAATTTAATGACCTAAAGATAGTGATTAGTACATGATGTGAAGACGTATAAAGAACCTTACCCATCGTTCAGAGGTTAAGAAAGGGATTCTTTAATTAAAATAGGAAGTTTTTTTAAAAAGTTATAACTGCTTTAAAGTAAAGAGGCATGATATTGAGACCGCACATGTCCCACATTCAGACAAGAGATTCAAGGATGTGAAATGTCTTAGGGACGTTTACCATCTCTTTTTTTTTTTTTTTTCAGAGACTAAAAGAGAGGATTGTTTAATTAAAATAGACGAAGCTTTTTTAGAAGTGCTTACATGTCTTAGCGTAAAGAGCTTGGTATTGAACGCAGCACACGCGTCGCTTTCAACTTATTTTTATTAAATATGTTTTAATTTAAGCATATTTTTTCTCTTTTAATTATTCTAGTTGATAGGGGGGAGATGTCCGTATATCACTGCTAGACAATCATATAATTCAGTTTACAGCTCGAGCTTTTTAATGGATTCTAGCTATGTGATGACTTTACGATGTTTTTTTGCAATCGTGTAAACTGAAGGGGGATTCGTATTTTAATTCTTGGGCCGTCGATACATTAGTCATTAGTCGATACGTTTTTTTTAATTTATTTAACGCTTTTTAACAAATTTTACTACTACTGCTACTACTACTACTACTACTACAACTACTACTTACTATTAGTACAACTATAAAGTTTTACAACTGCTACTACTAAGCTACTACTACTACTACTACTACTCCTACTAACTACTAGGACTACTACTCTAATACTCTTTTCGGTTGAACAATTATGTTTTTTTCATCATACTTTTATTTAGTGAAAAAAATAGATAAAATAATAAAAAAAAAAAACTTAAGTGTAAAAATTATTATAAGTTTTTAGTTTATTATTATGTTTTCCTTCGCGGAACAAACAGAGTATGATATGCTCTATTCTATCTTAAGGACATAGACCATTGTAAGGTCGAAGTGTTCGACAGTCCTTTTAAAATTTATTTAATTTAAGCCTTTTTCCAGGCTATAAATTATTATGTGTTTGGTGTGATTGTCCGAGAATATTATGTGACTGAAATATTCTCGACTGGTGTTATTTTCGAAAGGTCGGCTTTCTTATTGATAGATGAACATACGCCGTGAAGTCTATAGCTATAATGTGATCGTCAAATATAATATGTTTAATTATGATAAAAAAAGAAGATGGTGTCCAACGTTAAATTCTGTAAATCGAAAAAACGGCTTTTACGATACAATCATACAGACCACTGTAATGAAAATAGTTGTCAAGATAAAACATGTACAAGGAGGAAATTATAGAATGTGCAGTCTTTTCAGGTGTGTGGGCAAGCTGTTTATGTTAAGGGAAACGTTCCGACTGATAAGCTATGACGAGGAAAGATGTGTAAAGACATACCATTATTCAACTTAGCAGTACTTCAAATGTGGAAATCCCTGCATTCAGTACAAGTATCCTGAGTATGAGCAGTTAGGTATTTGCGCTCAATGGTGCCTGAAAAGATAACTGAGATTGGAAAAATGCTTCAGATATCCAAAGACATAAACTTTTGATCATTCTATCAAAAAGGATTAAGCAATAACATATTTAGAGCTTAACATTTCCATTACTATTAGCGTCTGTTTACCAGAAGCAGTCATGAACAGCTAGTTTATGAGAACAATTTAACTGCTCTAGATTTGAAGTCTAGGCATATCATCACCCTTAAGATGAAGTGAGATTATGTAAATATAATATTTTTTTCCATATATTTTTTTTGTTTGTTTGCATACTATTTTTAAGCAATAAAACATGTTTTTAGCTTACTTTTCTTTTTTTATTTACGACTTATACGACCAGGTTTAGCTCTAGTATCGTTTGAAACATGAAGGGAACATTTTTTTTTCTGAAAATTGAAATACGCTTTTTAAACAAGCTGAAGGGCGTAAATTCTAATAAATTAATTAAGTTGAATAATCTAAAGGCCTGCATATTAGGGAAAAACTAGCCAAGAGACCATTTTTAAAAAAAACATCCCTATGTCCGTGTGTAATAAGTGGACTTTAGGCAGTAACATATTTAACTCTTAACACTTCCTTCTATTTACAGACCAGTTAGGCTGAAGCAATCGCACAGCTAGTTTCAGATTGAACTATGATTCATGACAATATCGAATACAAGTATCTTTTTACTGTTATTGAGAGTATCAAACAGTTCGTGGTAACGAACTGTAATAAGGAGCGACCCGCGCTCAATGGGTAACCGAAACCTCTAGAAAACGGGTTTTTTGATAACAATAAGATATATCAAAAGACTCAAGAGTTTTTAATGCTGATTTTCAAATATATAAGTGTCATCAAGTTTATTGCTACCCATCAAAGAAAGTTTCGGACGCCTGAGAAAATTTGGCCTGATTTTCAATAAAAAGGGGAAAGACCCCCTACAAAGTTAGAGAACCTTAATGAAAATCACACCATCATAATTCCAGCGTATCAGAGAACCCGACTGTGTAGAGGTTTCAGCTCCTATCATACAAAATGTGGAATTTTACATTTTTTTGCCAGAAGACGGATCACGGATGCGTGGTTTATTTGTTGTTTGTTTGTTTTTTGTTGTTCTTTTTTTTCCCAGGGGTGATCAGGGGGGTATTGAACCCAGGGGTCCTAGAATATCGTGCGAGGGGCTCCTTTGAACGGAAATTAAATAGTTCTAGTGCCCTTTTTTAAGTGACCAAAAAAAATGGAGGGCAACTAGCCCCTCTCCCAAGCTTATTTTTTTTCCCAAAAGTCCACTCCGGTCACAATTTTGAGATAGAGCCATTTTTGTTCAGCATGGCCGAAATATGATACATATGGTCTTTTTAGATGACTTAAATCCCCCGAAGTTTCCCAGAGGGAGTTGCTTTAAAGTGATGAACTTTTACCCAATGTTAAACATATAGTTATTTGGTTATTGGGAAGTATACAGAAGTTGTCAAGGAAGGTTGTTTTTGTGGTAGGTGGGATGGGAAGGGTGAGTGGGTGGTTATGTGGAGGGATCTGTTCATGAGGAATTTTTCAATGGGGGAAGGGAAATTGCCATGAAGGGGGCGGCCGGACTTGCCAGCATTATTTAATTGGTTATCTTGGGAAGTATCCACCATTTTCAGGAAGGATTTTTTCTGGAGGGGTGGGGGGCTAGACGAGGACGAGGAGGTTAATCTGGAGAATATTTCCGTGGAGGATGTTTTCTTTGGGTAAGGGACATTTCTATGAAGGGGGCGCCCGGATTTCCAAGCATTATTTAAGAAAACGATCAGAAATTAAATAAAAAAAAAACAGAGTTTTTTCAACTGAAATGTAAGATGGAAATATTAGAACTTAAAGCGAACGAGAAATTATAACGTATGTGAAGGGGTTCTCCCCCAAGTCACTACCTCGCATCTTTACGCTACAGTTTTTTTTTTAGTGCTTTCAAAAGAGCTATCTATTCTAATTAACCGGCCTTTTGCGATTCATGGGTTTGGTGAATTCAAAATTTTTTTTAACTTTTGAACGTAAAGAGCGTGGGTATTGACTAAGGTGTAGACCCCCATCACATATACGTAATTAGACATATCCGTAATAAAAAAAAACAATAAAAAAACAAGCGATTCGGCTCAATATTAATGCGAAACTTTTAAAAACGTATTGTTGATGTCAATAAATGTATCAAGAATAGTTTTGTATAATGCCTGATTCTAAATATATAAATTTTATTAAGTATGAGTGATTAGCTCCATCACAGGCTACCGAGCCTTTAGAAAATTTACTCTCGTATTTTTTAAAGAGGGGGAAACATCCCCTGCCAATTTAACTAAAAAACGATCAGAACTTAAATTAAAAAAAACAAGTTTATGTAAACCTGAAAGTAAGAGAGCGACATTAAAACTTAAACGAACAGAATTATTCCGTATATGAAAAGGGCTGTCCCCTCCTCCACGCCTCGCTCTTTACGCTAAAAGTTTTTTATTGATTTTAAAACGATAAAGTTGTGAGACAGAGTCAAACGTTAGCGTAAGAGCGAGGCGTTTGAGGAGGGGACAGCCCCTTTTCATATACGGCTAATTTCTGTTCGTTTTAAGTTTAATGGGTCTTCGCTCCCTTACTGTTCAGTTTAAAACCTTGTTTTTTTTTGATTTAATTTATCTTTACGAGGCCACTATCCAATGATTTGAAACCACCTCGTATGTATTCTAGTGTCAATCAATTTCGCAAATAGGGAACTTTAGAATAAATGAGATTGGAATCCTGGAGGAGATGAATTCAAATGGGGGTAGAATGGAGATTAACTCCAGCAATAGATTAGGTCATTAAGAGAACTATCGGGGATAACGGTAGCATTACGATCCTATTGAAAGCTTCAAATCACAAAGTAAAGAGGTAATGGCAACACCGAAAGATGAGATCACAACGTAACAAAATATATAGAATCAAGAACAACATGCTCCACACTACAAGAAATTCTTCACATGTTCTTAAGAACTAACAGAGAAGAATTTTGTCTAAAGAAATTTTTACATTCTGGAAGAACTCCCATTGATCAATTTATTCTCTACTCTCATTACTGATAATACTTGATGAGAGTGTATTGCTATTATATTTCCCATAAATATTGAATTGTCTCCAATTTACCATTATTATATTTTTTTGAAAGGATCAACTCACTACTTAGTAACTTCCGATTCCAAACAGTGAGCTTTGAACATCATAGAATGTAACTTTGACACTGGTAAACCACAACCCTTGCACTTAATCATCTGGGGTTGGTTTCAACCCCAAAAGCACTTGTTATATGCTAATTTAAACCTATTTTGAATTGACTGGCTATCTCAAAATTTCTATTAGAATGCATTCCCGGACAACACTGACGCGTATGTGGAGGTGGTAGCTGCCCTCCGATTCACTTAGACTCTTAAAAGGAGCACTAGAGGCGTCTGATTACCAATCGAAATGCATCCTCCTCCAAAGTTTATATGACCACCGCCTTTTCTTTAAAACCCCCATATGCCCCAGGGCATAACTTACAACTCCTTTGCCCTGGGTGCTAGGGTGAAATCTTTAGCCTCAAAAAACATCAAATTTCCCAGGACCTTTCTGATACGCTTGAGACATCTCAAACTTGTCCTATCTCAACATTTTGATTGTAATTGTTTGGGGAAGTTGACGGGGCAGTGGGAGGCATTTTGTCCCTCTGATCACTTTAGGTCTAATAAAAACGGCACTCGTTTTCTCTCAATTTCAATCAAATGAGCCCTTTTTGAAGCTTCTCTAACGACAAAACTTTCTATAAAAACCTTATATGCCCTAAGGTCATAACTTAAGGACCCGTATTCCTGAGAGCTAAGGTGCGAGGTTTGCCATCCTCAAAGACATAATTCCCAGACCTTTCCAACTACGCTGAACAAAATGGCCATCTTCAAATGTTGATTCGTAAAATGTTGGGGAAATGAATAGGCATGGGGGCGGGGGTATTCTCCCTCCGATTACTTTCGATTTATTAAAAAGGAACAGATATGCCCTCTCATTTCCAATCGATGGACCTCTTTTTGAAACTTTTACGAACAACGCTTTCTATCAAAACTTTATGTGCCCCCAGGGCATAAGTTTACTATCATTAAGCCCTGAGGGCCTGTAGGTGGGTGTGGTGTCACTACTTCAAAAACATAAGTTCCGGACCCTAACATAATTCCGGGCATAAACTGTAGCAACCTTAGCCCTGAAGGTTGTGTGGGGGGGGGTCCATACTCAAAAAACAACATTTCAAGTCCCTTCAACTACGTTCAACAAAATGGGTTATATCAAAATGTTTGATTCCGAAGTGTCTGGGGAAATGATTGGCGTGGTAGGGTGGGGCATTCCTCCTCCAATTACTTTTGACTATTAATAAGGGTCAACTAGCCCTCTCAGTTTCCAATATCTATGCAGTTCCAATTATACCCGCAGGGACCCACTTACAACTTTTTGCCTCGGAGGGCTGTTTGGGTTTGTCATCCTCAAAGAATATATTTCTGGTCCTTTTATTGAACCACGTTGACAAAAAATGGCTAGCTTAAATTTTGAATTGAATGGTGTTCGGGAAAATCGTTGGCGTGAGAGGTGGTTAGCTGTCTCCTCCAATCCACTTTCGCTATTAAAAAGGGCACTAGCCCTTTCAATTTCTCAATCGAATGAGCCATATTTGAAGTTTCTACGATAAAATTTTTCTAACGAAAAACCTTATTAGCCCCCAGGGGAATACCTTTACAACCCTTGCACTGAGGGTTTTTGTGGTTTGTGTGTGTGTGGGGTGTGGGGGGGGGGGGGGGGGGTTGTCATCCTCACAGACCTAATTTCCAGAACTGTTAAACTAACGCTTAAAAAAATGGTTTTATCGCTCCAAAAATTTTTGATTTGGATGTGTTAGAGGGGATAATGGGTGGGCGTGAGAGGGGAGTTTGTTGGTTTGCCCACCTCAATCACTGTCGACTATTAAATGAATCACTAGTTCTACTAGTCAATTTCCCAATCGAATGATGCCCATTTTTTTTTTAGTTTCTATAAAAAAACCGCTTTCTGTAAAACTTTACAATGCCCCCATTGTATAATTTAAAAAACCAAATTTAAAACCCTTACCCTGAGGGCTTTGGGTTGAGGGGGGGGGGTATCCTTAAATACCATAATTTCTGTAAACCCTTCACTACGTTAGAAAAAATTGGCTATCTCGAACATATTTTATTGGATGTGTTTTGGTGAAATGGGTGGGGCGTGAGGAGGGTGTTTAGTTTAGAGGTTTCGGGCTGTCCTCCAAATAATTTTCTACTATTAAGAGGGCACTGCGCCCGTTTCAATAATCCCAACTACTGAATGAGCCTCTTTTTTGAAGTTTCTACGCGACAACTATTTCCTATATAGAACCGATATGATGCCCCACAGTGCATAACTTACAACCCGTTGTGCCTGAGGGTGTGGGGGGGGGTATCATCCTCAAGGACCTAATTTCCAAAACTTTTCAACTGCCATTGAAACAAACGGATATCTTCAAAATTTTTGATTTGCGTGTGTTTTGGCGAAATGAAATGGTGGGTTACTGAGGAGAAGGGGGTTAGTTTGCCCTCCAAATAAACTTTTGACTAATTAAAAATAAGGACTATTAAAAGCGGAAGGGTTGAGGGAAAGTGGGGGGGGAACACGGCGAAAGGGGCACTAGCCCTTTCAATTTCCAATTTAATGAGCCCTTTTCCCTTTTTGAAGTTTCTATCTACGACAACCGCTTTTCTATAAAAAACTTTATCTGCCTGCCAAGGGCCTAACTTACAAACCCTTGCCCTGAGGGTGTGGGGGTTTTGTCATCCTCAAAGACATAATTTCCAGAACTTTTAACGTACTTTTGAACAAAATAGAATTCATCAAAATATGATTGGATGGTGTTTTGGGAAAACGGTAGTCGTGAGAGGGGGGTTAGCTGGAGCTAGCTGCCGCTCCCAATCACTTTCGACGACTATTAAAAAGTGCAGCTAGACATTTCAATTTTCCAATTGAATGAGCCCTTTTTGAATTTTTTTAACGAAAACATTTCTATAAAATTCCCTGTATATGCCCCCATGATGATCTTATTATTGGTGCGTGACCTCGATGATGGGGCTGTGGAGTTGATGATGATGATTTATTGACGTGGATATCTCATATGATTTATGATGATACTGATGATTGGATTTAGTGGATGATTCTCGTGCGGATGGCTGTGGTTGATATGATGTCCTTCCTCCCAGGGCATAATGGTTACCCCTCGTCTGAGGGCTGTGGGAGGTTGTTTGCTCATCCTCAAGAACGAATTTCCAGAACTTTCAACTACGTGAACAAAGTGGCTATCTCAATTTTATTGTCTGTTTTTGGAAATGGTTGGCTTGGGGGGGTTTGTTGCCTCAAATCACTTTTTCGACTATTGAAAAGGCACTATCCCTTTGCATTTTCAATGAATGACTTTTCGAAGTTTCTATCTACGACTACAACGCTTCTTTCAAATAAAAAACCTTATAATTTAACAACCCTTGCCCTGAGTGACTGTTCTGTGGGGGACTGTCCTCCTTCAAACAGACATAATTGCTATGATCCTTTCAACTACCACTACGTTGCACAAAATGGCTATCTTCACAACCCATTTTGATTTTGATGGGTTTGGGAAACAGTTGGGCGTGAGAGGGGTGTTTAGTTACCCCTGCAAATCGACTTTTTGACTATTAAAAGGGCAACAGAGGAGCCATTTCACAATTTTTAATCGAATGAGCCCTTTGTTCGAAGTGTCCTTCTTCGACATACATATTCGATACTAAGTGCCCAGGTTCCTAAGACCAACCAAAAAATAAATAATAAAATTAATACATTGTTGCCAACATCGTTCTTTACCTCTGGCATCGCTATTGCGCTGCCTACGAAAATACGAAAAGACTACAAAATTCCACATTTTTGTGTTGCTAGAAGCTTGGAAACCTCTACAGTAGAATCCTCTGATTATGAATGATCTACTATGGAAGATCCTTTGGATTTTCGGCTGGGTTTCTCCACCCCCTTTGATTGAAAAAATCCAGAAAAAAGTTTCTCATCCTCTAGGCTCGTAGCTTCTGATGGGTGAGCATTAGACTTCATCAATGTTTATATTAATTTGGGAATCGAACATAAAAATACCATTCGTTTGATTTGATTAGTTTGTTTTCAAAATTACCCCCGCTTTTTTTTTAATTAAGATTTTTGGTACTTCGTGACTCCGAATTCACATCTCCTACTTTACCAGTTCGTTGCCACGAACTGTTTGATTTAGGGATAGGTTTACAAAATATTGTCCAAACTTTAGTTGGAATATGTGCATGCCAATATACAGAAGAACAATAATAAAAAGAAACGGAAGGTTCACAATCCTCCCTGCCTAGTTCCTTAGGCCTGGGAAGCGAAAAGCATAGAATCAAAAACAAAAGTAAACTATTTTTCAACAACTAATGAACTGTTAAAACAACGTCAAAATATTGTAACAAATCCCCCCCAAAAACTCTAATCTAAATCCCCCAAAAAAAAAATACTCTAAATCTATTTCAAATGGTAATATTTTCAACAAACGTGTTCAAGACCCCCACAGACCCAAAAGGAAAGAGATTCCTGATTTAAAATTGACAGAGCATTCCAATAAATCTTAATACATAAGAAGCCTCTCGCCGCATCGACCATAATGTCAGTTTGCTCCACGGAAACCAGTAATTACAGAATCCTTCCATACTTATTTCGTTATAACTCAAATGGATTTAACTAAACCATAAATTGTCAAGTTTAGTGTCCTATCCTACCCAATGACCCATATGGCTAAGAACATGCTATTCTAACAACAGTCATAGAGTGTGGCTCATTCATTCCACACTTAATGATTACAAACACTGCTGCATTTTTGTGCAACAAACATTAACCTAATACTTTCAATCGGAAGAGGGGAAATATAATTTTGAGAGCCCCCCTACGGGCCAGGAATGTTTCAAAAAGATAAATTTTAGAAATTACTTTCCTTTTAAAATTTTTGTTGCAATCCTTACAATGTGCGATTTGGACATCAAAACATTGTAGCTAGAAATCAGTGCAACTCGAACCGTAATTTTTCTTTGGAAAGAATGATGGGAAAAAAACCAAGAAGACATTTTAAACATAAACACAAGGATATAGCTGATATATTCCATACAATACAGAACTGAAGGAGAGAGGTTAGCTAAAATCTGTTGTTTTTTAAGACCATTTGCAGTAAAGTTTTTCGCAGCTTTTTTTACTGAAACAGAGGAAGTTTTTACTTCCAAGATAGATCATTAGTTTACAGACTGTAAAAGGTATATGACAGAACAACTTAGAACGAAGAAAAATAATCAAGAAACAAAAAACAACCTTATATACCGCCCAGGGCATAAATTACATACAACCCTTGCCCTGCGGACTATGGGGGGAGTGTTTCTCCTCAAGACATATTTTCTAGATCTTTGAACTACGGTCAACAAGATGGCTATCTCAAAATTTCAGCCAGTAAGAGTTTCCTTTTCTTTCCCGCCAGCGAATGAAACAAAAACGAAAAAGCAGAATATTTGGCAAAGAAACTCTCCACCAATCCTTCATCCCTGCAAAACGGAAAACAAAATTAATATTTTGCAGTTGAAGTCAAGTAAAAAGGACAAAACGACAGTTAAAGGGTCCCGAAAAATAACAATTCATGGATGAAAGATCATTCAAAAATTGGATTGAATATGAACTCTTTCGCTGCGATTTAATACAGTGGTCTACTTAAATGGTTCTTATTAAATGAGACTAACTGGTTGTTTTTATTTTAAAAAAATAGAAAATGATGATAAGTTATATATGTTCTTTGTTTTAAACTTTCATAAATAGAAGCTATAGAAAGGTCTTTAAAGCGAGATCTATACACCACATGTTTTGATTCCTTTTTTTTTTCTTCATCTACTTCCCTGAAAGACTGTGGTAAATCATTTACTTTGGAAAGCTAAGGTTCCATCATCAGAAGAAACTAAGTAAATCTGGGAGTTCAAACGTGTATATGACTATATGGCTAGCGGATAATAAACAATCATTTTTTTTTTTTACTGTTGAGGTTTTTAAGAAAATTGTCCCAAACCGAAAATATGTGTTTCGTGTGTAGCCTTTTCTCCCGCACTGTTGACGGTTTGTTCTAATATAACAAAATTTTTTTCCATAGGAATTACAGGAAGCTCATATACACACAACGACCAAGCATAGGAACATTAAACATAAACCTTTCCCGGAAACTGAAATTGAAGGAGACGAAGGATTTTTTTTTACATAAATTTTTTTTTTCAAAGTTTATTTCATCGCTAAAATTCAAGGATAAATGATTGTATTTTGAAAATTTTTGCTTATTTTTTGTGAAGCTGATCGAAAATGGGGAATGTGGCTTATGATTGTCTTTTAATTTGGCTTTTTTTAAATCTTTTTGTATTCTAGATTTTGCTTCATTAAGTTTCAATGGGATGAAGCATTTCAAGATAAAAATGTCTTTTCTGTAATTTAGCATAGAGGCTGCATGAATGTCCTGAATTCTTAAGAAGAACGTTTATAATTCCTGATGATTGTCCGTAAATAAATGGATACAGAAGCATAAACATAACAAACACCTGGAAAATATTACTTTAACTAATTCACTGGACATATACCGCCCTAGCGTGTACAATGAAGGGACGGCCTTTTGTATTTCAAAGGTTTCCAATTCCTCTAGGAGAGTGGAAGCATTTCATGAAACTCGAACATAAACACACAGTGCCTAGTGTTTTTCCAAAGACTAAAAACTTTGGGCCTGAGATGTTCATAGCAAAGCACAAAGTGTTTCCCTAATCACTAGGCATGCAATAGCGCTGCCTAAGGTACAGAGCGATGTTGTCACAATGTTGTTTTTGGTTTATTTCAAAACCACAGCAACTTAATATAGGTAGGAGTTGTCGAAGAAACTTTAAGAGAACCTCATGCGATGGGAAAATTGAGAGGGCTATTGGTCCTTTTTAATATCAAAATGAATGGATGGTAAAACACGCCCCTCCCCTATAAGCCTATTATATTCCCCAAACACAATCGAATACAACTTTTAGGAGAATCTTTTGGTTTAGCGAGGTTGAAAGGTAGTACGGTACTTGTGTCTTTGGGATGCCACACTCGGAGAAAGCCCGCCAAAACACCCCTCGCAAGAAACACACACATACCCAGACCCCTCTGAGTACTTTGAAAACAGGTGTCACACTATAAACCTCAACAGTCCCTCAAGTTAAGGGCTGTAAGTTAAGGTAATTTCGTTCATTGAGGTTTTATATAATATTTAACTATTAATATATAATTATTGTGAAAGTACGCCTATTTTGGAACTTTATTTTCTAAAAAGAAGACGAAGGGAACTCGGTGAGGCCTTTCAGAGACTGTTGAGGGGAGTGTTAAACTAAATCAGAACACTATGTGTAAAAATTAAAGACTTGTCAAAACAGCGTAACTCATGAATTGGTATTTTATTTGAACTTTCAGGAAAATGATCGAAAGGGAATATTTGCTTGGGGCTTGTTCCTTGATAGAAATTACTATCTAAATTATCCAGTTGGAAAGTAAAATACAAAAGTCACCAACACAATATTCAACAAATTTGTATGTGCCGTTATGTGCGCCAGACCAATTGGGTCTTATAACATTTGCCCTAAGAAAATTAATACCAAGCTTACAAAGCTGACTATTAAATAATCCACCATTTTATTATGCAATAATAAATACCCGTACGGCTTGTCAGCCCAGAATAAAATGAAAATTGTAAAAATGTTAGTATTTATCCAAAGAATTGTCTATGGTTTTGATTTCTCAAAGCTTTTTTTTATCCTCTAAAACTGAGACAATATGGCTTTAGCGGGATGCCTTCCTATCGATTTTAGAGGGAGCTCTCATTCCATTATTATCTAAAGAGAGGCAGGCCTTGACTATACTGGCTATAACCCCTTAATAACTTAGTAATAACTGTAAAGTTAAATGATCATACACACATTATAACTGACTGCTGGTCCCCAGTAAATTTTATATTCGGTAATTCCCTTTCTACTTATCTAATAATTTAAATGAAAAGTTCGGAAAACCTTACGTAAAAACCTATATATGAAAATGGTCCCGAAATCTCCTGATTGAAGTTATATTTGCCAAGCTGGTTAAGAGAGGGCCCTGGAGACCCTTCAGGTTTTTTTACCTGATGATACTAGACCTGTTTCAATGTCCATTTAATAAAACAACTACTACACCTAATTAATAAACTCGACTACTACATTGCTCAACATCGGTCACTGTAAATTAAATTCACTTTTATGCTAGAATTAATAAAGTAGAATTGCTCTCCAATTGTGATTGTGGTGACGAGGGTGACGAGAGGAGGGGAGACTTTAATAGCCTTATCAACTTTTTTTGGTTGTAAATTTATTTGCCTCTGAAAAATCGAAAGAACTGAAATGCAATCTTAAATTACAAGGTTTTTTCTCCTTAACTCTAAAAATTTTTAAATATTAAATGTGTCATCCAATGGTTCATCAAAGAGCGGCTTCGAGTAATGCCGTATCGGTTTTGGAATAATTTGAACCGAACAAAGAGACTAGACTAGATATTGTTAAATTATATTATTTTATGTATTTTTTTTCCTTGTTTTTTTTTTTTTTTTCCCCTTTTTTCCCCTTCTAATTTAACCTATCATAAGTGATTTTAATTAATTGTTAATATTGTGTCAACTCTCATTTGGTTTTTCCTCTTATTACCTTGTTTCTTTGTAGGTGTGTGTTCTGTATATATAGTATTTTGCCGTTGTGTAAGCATTTTCAGTTTTGGATATGTTATGCTTATATTTTGTGAGGATATATCGATAAGATGAAATTACTCTGTACAGGCATTTAAATCAACTGAATGTACAAATCATCTCATGTTAACCTTTCAAATAGTCAAGTAAGTCTCACCTCTAGGTTAATGAGACATACAATTAGTATTTGTGTGAAGATGAGGGACCTCAATGCCAACATGTATTTATTCGAAATCCTTTTCGATCTCTTTATCACCAAAGACGGCGAACTTTAACTCTTGGGCCAAACAGAAGCCAGAAAAAGAAAAATAAGCAAATGACGAATCAACTGTTTTCAGTTTGAATCAACTGTATATAGGTTTTAATTAAATCGCCCTAATAAAGGAAATTGTTTTTTAAAAAAAAAAGGTCGTATTGCAAGTATATGCAACAGCCAATATAGCGCTTGTGTATTCCTTAATAGAGTTGACTATTCAGTACTTTCTTTAATAGCACATAGATTCTAAATGTTACAAATAAGAATCAGTTTATCCATAAGAGCTCTCCTGGCTTCCGCCCAACAGTTTTGGTTTTATATCCAATATAACAATGAAAATATTTTTATATTTTCGCTTATGGTATTCTTGAGTTGGAACCTTGTTGCACATCAAGATAATTTTCTGTTTACCTATCAGCATTTTTTATCCTATCCTCATCTTATTAATTAAAATGGCTTCATTAATTTGGAGTACATTAGTTGGTGGGTAAGGGCAGAGGAGGTCATGGTGGGGGTTAGTGGTAAAGCTCAGTATGTTAGTAAAAGTCCCGATATGTATTTAGAAAAATAAGGAAAAAAAAGCATAATGGCCAATCTAAGGTAAAGATTTTTGATAGCGAACTAGTAACTGACCTCATGAACTGAAGCGGTGAATTGAACGGCGAATACATTTGCTTAGGCTATAGCTATTAAGTTTAATAATTAGAGATGAGTATTTAAAAGGTCGCTGCGATTGCCATCCAAGTACCCTACGTTATCGTTTTAGGTAGTTCAATTAATTAAAAAAATACACACATTTACCGATAACTGCGGCATTAATAGCTACAACTTAATATACCGATCTGTCCTAAATAGTCCATTAAGTAATTTTAGTCACATCAGTTGCCCGGAAGAGTAACTTAACATGGTATTAGAACGAATAGGTATGTATCCACCACCTATAATATGTTCACCTTATCGCAAACGGTGACAGCTATCAGGGTTTAGTAAGAAAGGAAGAAACATAAACTAAAAACAAACATATGCAATTAAAGTATTAATGCACAGCATCTACCAGCCGTTAGAGGGCTGCTTAAAAAAAACAAAACCTTACTAAGTTTTAGTATTCAGGTGGTCCATAACTGATCGCGGTGAGTTTCGACCGTTCTTCTATTTAAAAACGCTAAACGTTCTCTACGCGATAACGGAATTTATGAAGGAAATCCACGCGAAAATTATTATAGCCAAAAAAAAAAAAGAACTCATATCGCAGCCGTTGAAGTAAGTACGAAAAGTAGACTTTGACCTACTTACATCAGGAACACAGAAACAACAGCTCTGAATATCGTTAGTTTACAGAATCTAAGGAAAAAAATATTCACGAAGCCGCTAAGCCTGAAGCTGAATTAGCCTAGGCCTACGATTATGCTTGATTAATTATTATACGATTTATTTCACACGCTTCTGTAATTCAGTTTCCATTAGAAAATTAATCCCCAGAGGCCTTAATCTTAACGATTAAATGTTCTTTTAATAGGCTCTCCCAAGCCCTCTCCTTTCGCTATATTTATAAACGACTCCTGACCTGACAGATATGCATTTAGTTCCGTCAGTAATTTCCATTTCAGTGGCTGAGGGGGGCGGCCATTTCAGAAAAACCTCAGGTAGGGGGGACAATAGCACACCTTTTAGGGCCCCCGTCGAAGACTCAAAATTGTGCTTCCCAGTACCCAGGTTTGTCATAGACACTCTTTACTCTTCAAATTAAGTTCTTATCGAATGCATATTAGAACAAATCAACGTAATTTAATTTAGATGTTTCAAGCATTTGCAACCTTGGTTTAAATTTCTTGTACACCTTTATTTTCAAAATTTTAATCCTTCTTTACCAGATGAAATTTCACTTGCCACAACCAACATTAAAAAAAAAAACTGAAGAGTTCATGCTCCAGATGTACACTTATGCAATGGATTATCTTATTATTATAAAGCCCCTTCTATTTTTCGCGAAGTCGATTCAACAAGCTTTTTCAAAATCGAGAGACTACCTTCACTAGCATGCCTTTTACAGAGAACATAAGGAGCAAATGCCGGCAAAGTCACCCCACACTGTCGTATCCATTGTTTCGGTCCGACTGGTTAATCCCTTCACAAATATCACACACAGAGAATAAACTGTTCATAATTGAGCATGTTGTAACGTATGTAAGCGGGGAGTGTAAGGACTACCCTCACGACTTTCAAGGAACTCCCTAAAGAATATACGCTTTTCTTTTTAAATCCTCCTGCATTTCTTTCGAAAAGATCCTAAAGCGTTTGCCGGTTTTCCCTGTGGAAGCTAGCCGAACGACATATAGCCTCGAGCTATCCATAATGCCTTGCACTCCCTTCAGCATCTATTAATTCATGACGATTTCCAGCCTCATCGAAGAGTATAGTCTAAGACTCGAGAAGATAGTAAATCTAGTTGTGTCATCGAAGGTCTTTCAGATTTGCGGGTTTTATCTTTTAAAGCATCGTGGCGTGGGGCTTACAAGTTACTGGCAGCTGGACAGAAAAACGTTTTCAAGACTCAGTTACCCGTCTGAAAAAAACCTCGTAGAACTCTCTTCTCTCTTCCAATTTTCTCATTTTTCCTCTTGTCTGTTAGACTTCTCATTTCTTTTTTTTTCTCTTTCTCCCGACATTTTTCTCCTTCTCTAGTAGAACTCTTTTCTATTTCCTCCTTTTCTCCATTCTTCCTCTGTCTCTGAGTTCTCTCCTCTTTTTCCTCTCTCCCCTTCAGTCTCTTTTCTGTTCTTTTTTCGGGTTCTTGTGCTCTCAGATTCGTGCGTATTTTTCCAAGGGTTTGATGCTCGGTTAAATAAGCTCCCTGCAAGTCTTCCGGATAATCTTCTGATACCTCGTTTTGATTAGTACTGGCCTATGGTGCGTATGAAAGCAAGAGCAAGCATACAAGGAGCGCTTGTTTTCCGACAGAATCAGCTCCGACATAATAAGCCTATTCTTCTTAGACTTACCCCGCTATTAGGAACAAGAAAATACAGGACACACGAAAATAACTTGTACATCACGCACCAATAGGCCTACCACTTGGATTTGGATTGTTGTGGTGACAGTGGTTCTGTTAAAGTGCAGGCGTCCTGAAATGATCACGGATCTGGGGCCATGCAGTTATTCTCAGAAGAAAGAGGTGTCTGACCCAACTGCAAGTACAAGACAAAAGACAAGAACTTCGTGGCAATGACATGCCAACTGGAATATCAAGGCGAAACAACCTATAGTTGATTTCTTTAAAGACCACTGTAGCTTCTTTTTGCTTAACCTCCCAGTCAAGGAAGCGATTCTCATGAGACAACTGACAGAACTGCGAGTTATTGCATATCCTCACTTTTCTTTCCGCAGAATTTTCAGCCAATTGATACCCTATAACCAGTAAGACCAACGTTGTCACAACTGATCCCTTTTATAATTGAGCCAATCTACAAGTTTAAAGAAAGTAATTTCAATACGAGTATCGTCTGAATGCCTTTCAATGGCCTTTGAATTGGGTCATCTTGTTTACCATTATCACTATGTATCTCCATTGGCTTTGAATTGGTTCATTTAGATTTCCATTCTCACCAGTTTCGTGACACGGACCGTTTAATGCAAAGAATTAATGCTACCTGAGGAACGTGTTAGCTTAACCATAATTCACAAGAAGAAGTGATCCGCCTAAAGTATAATTTTTCAACAATCATGTCCAACAATATAATTATGCCGCCTCACCGGCGCAACAAAAAATTAAAGTTTCTTTACACCTAAATACTGTTACTATTTAACTGTTATACCCATAACTTTTTAATTACATTACTATATAACCTCTATCTTCAGGCCCGAAGCCCCTATGAACGTACTCATAAGCACTAGCATGTAACCTAGATCACAATAATTATTCATATTTATGAAGAACAAGAAAGACCTTAAGCTCATATAATTTCATCCTTCCAGCTAAGAAAAAGTGAATAGTCCTAGTTAGACTAATAACACCCCATATACAATACTTCAATGCCGAATGCAAGAACACTACTGTTAATTTGGACAGTATTTCCCCTGCACGTTTATTGCTGTAGTTTAGTGCCTGCTCGTTGATAAAAATAGCATTAAGCGCCTATAGTACTACGAAACTAGCCCTAATTCATTAACCCATTAAAAGATCGGAGCGAAGTTATTTTCCCCCTTTTTCAGGTGTGACCACACTGAAAAGTTTAGCTCAAAGCTCGAGTAACATAACTGTTAAAGAGAACAATATGATACATTTGCTATATAACTTATAGTAAGTAATTTAAGATGTAAATGTCTTTTAGGAAATCAAAAGACGTCTTGCATACCTGCAATAATTGGTAGGCTATAACAAATAAGAAAAATGCCCTGTTCACATTTTTTAATTATCAATCGTACAATTAAGGAACTATTCGAGAAGCAGAGTAAATGATTAAGGAAAACAAGCGCAATATTCTTTATCCAAATCATCAATTATTGACTCTTTGACAGAATAAAGATAGAATATACCACTTGATGCCCTTTTTCTAATGCTCTTTTCCAAACTAATAATAAATTCATTTTGGTCAGAAATAGAATCTTACCAAACATTACAGCAACCCCCACCCCTTATTGCCTAACAATTCAGTGGTATATAATTTAGTACATTAAGGCACGCGTACATGCGGGGGTTAAAGTTTAAACATTACCTTCCCATTTTATCATAAGAAATAAAATTTTGCCCCCCCCCCCTAATAGGGCCTGCCCAAATATATATCTACCCTGAATTTGGTATAACAGGGTACAGATACTAAGACACAGTAGTCCCAACACTTTTTTTAATCACTTTTGAAAACTGTTTTGACATTTAAACTCACTCTATTACTAGTACGTCAGAGATACCACCTAGAAACTTAATAAATTTGTATTCAAAAAAGTTTCCTGAAGAATTTCTGAACAAGAAGAGATTACTAATATTTAACATTAGGCTTCACTTTGTACATACGGCGCCTCCCATATATTTAGTGAATTTACTAACAAGTGACTTCCTGCCTAAACTCCTGACATACAAATGGGTCATTAATAATTGGTCATTAAAATAGTATAGAAAAAGCTTCTGTCCAAGAATAGGCAGGTGGCTACTACTGGGTGTCTTACCCCATAATAGGGGTGGGGGGTAAAAAAATCCATTTCGAAAATGATTATTATATTTGGAAAGGCTATCAAAAAGCATCCAAGTGGTATAGATTCACTTTATATTCACTTTATTTGCAAGTCAACCATATGATTTGGTAAAAATTTACCAAAAATAATTCTTTACCTCCTCCATGATGATGTGTACAAATTGTAGTTTAAGCCATTTGTGTAGGCTTCACCTTACTTTACAACACCCCTGGGATACCACCAGTATGGCTATTTGACAGTGTAGATATAATTAAATCCCAAATCTTTACAAATAATTAAAAGGAGCCAACCAGTATTTTTAAGTCATAGGACGTCCCAGCTGGAAAAAGGACATATTAAGAAAACAATTCTTACGGCATAATCTGTGAAATAATCCTAGTTAAAACCCCATTTTGCAGGGAAGAAGCCTTTATCTTCACTTCTTTGCTTGTTTTTCTTCTCTTTTTTTTTATTCTGGTTTTTCTCTAAGAACATTTCATATGATTTCGTAGAGCCTATAATACTATACTCACAGAATACATACCCCCCACCCCCCTAATGGTGTGTAAATATATAAACTAGAATGGCAATCCTCATCTAAAATATAACATCCTTTGCATCACAAATGAACTTTAACCCCCATATTAAGCC
>CM051259.1:46516573-46539573 GCA_027921565.1 Artemia sinica | reverse complement strand
TTTTTTTTTCTTAATGTCCCTTCAAAACCTATTTTCCAACTTGAAGTACCCATCCTTTTCACCCACAACTTTACATTACAGCTTTTTGGATACCTCAACACCAAGAAATACTTTTCAAAAGACATTTTAGAACAAGTTTTTTTCTTAATGTACCTTTCTAAACCCATTTTACAAGTTGAAGCATCCATCTTTTTCACCCACAACTATACTTTACAGCTTTTTGGATACCTCAACACCAAGAAATACTTTTCAAAAGGTATTTCAGAGCAACTTTTTTTTTCTTAATGTCCCTTCTAAACCTATTTTCCAACTTGAAGTACCCATCCTTTTCACCCACAACTTTACATTACAGCTTTTTGGATACCTCAACACCAAGAAATACTTTTCAAAAGACATTTCAGAGCAAGTTCCTTTCTTAATGTCCCTTCTAAACCCATTTTACAAGTTGAAGCATCCATCCTTTTCACCCACAACTATACTTTACAGCTTTTTGGATACCTCAACACCAAGAAATACTTTTCAAAAGGCATTTCAGAGCAAGTTCCTTTCTTAATGTCCCTTCTAAACCCATTTTCCAACTTGAAGTACCCATCCTTTTCACCCACAACTTTACTTTACAGCTTTTTGGATATCTCAACACCAAGAAATACCTTTCAAAAGGCATTTCAGAGCAATTTCCTTTCTTAATGTCCCTTCTAAACCCATTTTACAACTTGAAGTACCCATCCTTTTCACCCACAACTTTACTTTACAGCTTTTCGGATACCTCAACACCAAGCAATACTTTTCAAAAGGTATTTCAGAGCAACTTTTTTTTCTTAATGTCCCTTCTAAACCTATTTTCCAACTTGAAGTACCCATCCTTTTCACCCACAACTTTACATTACAGCTTTTTGGATACCTCAACACCAAGAAATACTTTTCAAAAGACATTTCAGAACAAGTTCTTTTCTTAATGTCCCTTTCTAAACCCATTTTACAAGTTGAAGCATCCATCTTTTTCACCCACAACTATACTTTACAGCTTTTTGGATACCTCAACACCAACAAATACTTTTCAAAAGGCATTTCAGAGCAAATTCCCTTCTTAATGTCCCTTCTAAACCCATTTTCCAACTTGAAGTACTTATCTTTTTCACCCACAACTATACTTTACAGCTTTTTGGATACCTCAACACCAAGAAATACTTTTCAAAAGACATTTCAGAACAAGTTTTTTTCTTAATGTCCCTTTCTAAACCCATTTTACAAGTTGAAGCATCCATCGTTTTCACCCACAACTAGACTTTACAGCTTTTTGGATACCTCAACACCAAGCAATACTTTTCAAAAGGTATTTCAGAGCAACTTTTTTTTTCTTAATGTCCCTTCTAAACCTATTTTCCAACTTGAAGTACCCATCCTTTTCACCCACAACTTTACATTACAGCTTTTTGGATACCTCAACACCAAGAAATACTTTTCAAAAGACATTTCAGAACAAGTTCTTTTCTTAATGTCCCTTTCTAAACCCATTTTACAAGTTGAAGCATCCATCTTTTTCACCCACAACTATACTTTACAGCTTTTTGGATACCTCAACACCAAGAAATACTTTTCAAAAGGTATTTCAGAGCAACTTTTTTTTCTTAATGTCCCTTCTAAACCTATTTTCCAACTTGAAGTACCCATCCTTTTCACCCACAACTTTACATTACAGCTTTTTGGATACCTCAACACCAAGAAATACTTTTCAAAAGACATTTCAGAGCAAGTTCCTTTCTTAATATCCCTTCTAAACCCATTTTACAAGTTGAAGCATCCATCCTTTTCACCCACAACTTTACTTTACAGCTTTTTGGATACCTCAACACCAAGAAATACTTTTCAAAAGGCATTTCAGAGCAAGTTCCTTTCTTAATGTCCCTTCTAAACTCATTTTCCAACTTGAAGTACCCATCCTTTTCACCCACAACTTTACTTTACAGCTTTTTGGATATCTCAACACCAAGAAATACCTCTCAAAAGGCATTTCAGAGCAATTTCCTTTCTTAATGTCCCTTCTAAACCCATTTTACAACTTGAAGTACCCATCCTTTTCACCCACAACTTTACTTTACAGCTTTTCGGATACCTCAACACCAAGCAATACTTTTCAAAAGGTATTTCAGAGCAACTTTTTTTTCTTAATGTCCCTTCTAAACCTATTTTCCAACTTGAAGTACCCATCCTTTTCACCCACAACTTTACATTACAGCTTTTGGATACCTCAACACCAAGAAATACTTTTCAAAAGACATTTCAGAATAAGTTCTTTTCTTAATGTCCCTTTCTAAACCCATTTTACAAGTTGAAGCATCCATCTTTTTCACCCACAACTATACTTTACAGCTTTTTGGATACCTCAACACCAAGAAATACTTTTCAAAAGGTATTTCAGAGCAACTTTTTTTTTCTTAATGTCCCTTCTAAACCTATTTTCCAACTTGAAGTACCCATCCTTTTCACCCACAACTTTACATTACAGCTTTTTGGATACCTCAACACCAAGAAATACTTTTCAAAAGACATTTCAGAACAAGTTCCTTTCTTAATGTCCCTTCTAAACCCATTTTACAAGTTGAAGCATCCATCTTTTTCACCCACAACTATACTTTACAGCTTTTTGGATACCTCAACACCAAGAAATACTTTTCATAAGGTATTTCAGAGCAACTTTTTTTTTCTTAATGTCCCTTCTAAACCTATTTTCCAACTTGAAGTACCCATCCTTTTCACCCACAACTTTACATTACAGCTTTTTGGATACCTCAACACCAAGAAATACTTTTCAAAAGACATTTCAGAACAAGTTCTTTTCTTAATGTCCCTTTCTAAACCCATTTTACAAGTTGAAGCATCCATCTTTTCACCCACAACTATACTTTACAGCTTTTTGGATACCTCAACACCAAGAAATACTTTTCAAAGGTATTTCAGAGCAACTTTTTTTTTCTTAATGTCCCTTCTAAACCCATTTTCCAACTTGAAGTACCCATCCGTTTCACCCAAAACTTTACTTTACAGCTTTTTGGATACCTCAACACCAAGCAATACTTTACAGCTTTTTGGAACAAGTTATTTTCTTAATGTCCTTCATAAACCAATTTTACAAGTTGAAGTACTTATCTTTTTCACCACAACTTTACTTTACAGCTTTTTGGATATCTCAACACCAAGAAATACCTTTCAAAAGGCATTTCAGAGCAAGTTCCTTTCTTAATGTCCCTCCTAAACCCATTTTCCAACTTGAAGTACCCATCCGTTTCACCCACATGTTTACTTTACAGCTTTTTGGATACCTCAACACCAAGCAATAATTTTCAAAGACATTTCAGAACAAGTTCTTTTCTTAATGTCCTTCCTAAACCAATTTTACAAGTTGAAGTACTCATCTTTTCCCCCACAACTTTACTTTAAGACTTTTTGCATACCCCAACATCAAGCAATACTTTTCAAAAGGCTTTATTATACCTTTTCAGAACAAGTTCTTTACGTAATGTCCTTCCTAAACCAATTTTACAAGTTGAAGTACTCATCTTTTCCCCCACAACTTTACTGTAAGGCTTTTCGAATACCCCAACATCAAGCAATACCTTTCAAAAGGCTTTATTATATCTTTTCAGAACAAGTTCTTCATGTAATTTTCTTCCTAAACCCATTTTACAAGTTGAAGTACTTATCTTTTTCCCTACAACTTTACTTTACGACTTTTTTGCACACCCAAACATCAAGCAATACTTTCCAAAAGGCTTTATTATATCTTTTCAGAACAAGTTTTTTTCTTAATGTCCTTCTTAAACCATTTTTACAAGTTGAAGTAGTTATCTTCTTCACCACAACTTTACTTTACGACTTTTTGCACACCCCAAGATCAAGCAATACTTTTCAAAAGGCTTTATTATATCTTTTCAGAACAAGTTCCTTTCTTAATATCCTTCTTAAACCAATTTTACGAATTCTAAATTTTTTCTTAGGAATATTTCAGTAGTGTTTTGTTATGGTTTACCTTGTCACAGTTACATTCTCTTGATTTTTCAAAGTTCATTTATAAATTTCTTTCGTTGAAATGCAAGAGTTGGAATATTTCAGTAGTGTTTTGTTGTGGTTTACAGTGTCACATTTACATTATCTTGATTTTTCAAAGCTCATTTTGAATTTCTTTCATTGAAATGCAAGAGCTGGAATATTTCAGTAGTGTTTTGTCGTGGTTTACCTTGTCACAGTTACATTCTATTGATTTTTCAAAGTTCATTTGAATTTCTTTCGTTGAAATGCAAGAGTTGGAATATTTCAGTAGTGTTTTGTAGTGGTTTACCTTGTCACACTTACATTCTCTTAATTTTTCAAAGTTCATTTTGGTTTTCTTTCGTTGAAATGCAAGAGTTGGAATATTTCAGTAGTGTTTTGTAGTGGTTTACCTTGTCACAGTTACATTCTCTTAATTTGTCAAAGTTCATTTTGGATTTCTTTCGATGAAATGCAAGAGTTGGAATATTTCAGTAGTGTTTTAATGGTTTACCTTGTCACAGTTACATTCTCTTGATTTTTCAAAGTTCATTTGAATTTCTTTCATTGAAATGTAAGAGTTGGAATATTTCAGTAGTGTTTTGTTGTGGTTTACCTTGTCACAGTTACATTCTCTTAATTTTTCAAATGTTCATTTTGGTTTTCATTCGTTGAAATGCATGAGTTGGAATATTTCAGTAGTGTTTTGTTGTGGTTTACCTCGTCACAGTTACATTTTCTTGATTTTTCAAAGTTCATTTTGGATTTTTTTCGATGAAATGCAAGAGCTGGAATATTTCAATAGTGTTTTGTCGTGGTTTACCTTGTCAAAGTTACAATCTCTTAATTTTTCAAAGTCCATTTTGAATTTCTTTCATTGAAATGCAAGAGTTGGAATATTTCAGTAGTGTTTTGACGTGGTTTACCTTATCACAGTTACATTTTCTTGATTTTTCAAAGTTCATTTTGGTTTTCTTTCGTTGAAATGTAGGAGTTGGAATATTTCAGTAGTGTTTTGTTGGGGTTCACCTTGTCACACTTACATTCTCTTAATTTTTCAAAGTTCATTTTGGATTTCTTTCGATGAAATGCAAGAGTTGGAATATTTCAATAGTGTTTTGTCGTGGTTTACCTAATCATAGTTACATTCTCTTAATTTTTCAAAGTTCATTTTGGATTTCTTTCGTTAAAATGCATGAGTTGGAATATTTCAGTAGTGTTTTGTTGTGGTTTACCTTATCACAGTTACATTCTCTTGATTTTTCAAAGTTCATTTTGAATTTCTTTCGTTGAAATGCAAGAGTTAGAATATTTCAGTAGTGTCTTGTCGTGGTTTACCTTGTCACAGTTACATTCTCTTAATTTTTCAAAGTTCATTTAGGTTTTCTTTCGTTGAAATGCAAGAGTTGGAATATTCCAGTAGTGTTTTGTTGTGGTTTACCTTGTCACACTTACATTCTCTTAATTTTTCAAAGTTCATTTTGGATTTCTTTCGATGAAATGCAAAAGTTGGAATATTTCAATAGTGTTTTGTCGTGGTTTACCTAGTCAGAGTTACATTCTATTGATTTTTCAAAGTCCATTTTGAATTTCTTTCATTGAAATGCAAGAGTTGGAATATTTCAGTAGTGTTTTGTCGTGGTTTACCTTGTCACAGTTACATTCTCTAGATTTTTCAAAGTTCATTTTGGTTTTCTTTCGTTGAAATGTAAGAGTTGGAATATTTCAGTAGTGTTTTGTCGTGGTTTACCTTGTCACAGTTACATTCTCTAGATTTTTCAAAGTTCATTTTGGATTTCTTTCGTTGAAATGCATGAGTTGGAATATTTCAGTAGTGTTTTTGTTGTGGTTTACCTTATCACAGTTACATTCTCTTGATTTTTCAAAGTTCATTTTGAATTTCTTTCGTTGAAATGCAAGAGTTAGAATATTTCAGTAGTGTCTTGTCGTGGTTTACCTTGTCACAGTTACATTCTCTTAATTTTTCAAAGTTCATTTTGGTTTTCTTTCGTTGAAATGCAAGAGTTGGAATATTTCAGTAGTGTTTTGTTGTAGTTTACCTTGTCACAGTTACATTCTCTTAATTTTTCGAAGTTCATTTTGGATTTCTTTCGATGAAATGCAAAAGTTGGAATATTTCAATAGTGTTTTGTCGTGGTTTACCTAGTCACAGTTACATTCTATTGATTTTTCAAAGTCCATTTTGAATTTCTTTCATTGAAATGCAAGAGTTGGAATATTTCAGTAGTGTTTTGTCGTGGTTTACCTTGTCACAGTTACATTCTCTAGATTTTTCAAAGTTCATTTTGGTTTTCTTTCGTTGAAATGTAAGAGTTGGAATATTTCAGCAGTGTTTTGTTGTGGTTTACCTTGTCACACTTACATTCTCTTAATTTTTCAAAGTTCATTTTGGATTTCTTTTGATGAAATGCAAGAGTTGGAATATTTTTAGTGTTTTGTCGTGGTTTACCTAGTCATAGTTACATTCTCTTAATTTTTCAAAGTTCATTTTGGATTTCTTTCATTGAAATGCATGAGTTGGAATATTTCAGTAGTGTTTTGTTGTGGTTTACCTTATCACAGTTACATTCTCTTGATTTTCAAAGTTCATTTTGGATTTCTTTCGTTGAAATGCAATAGTTGGAATATTTCAGTAGTGTTTTGTCATGGCTTACCTTGTCACAGTTACATTCTCTTAATTTTTCAAAGTTCATTTTGAATTTCTTTCATTGAAATGCAAGAGTTGGAATATTTCAATAGTGTTCTGTCGTGGTTTACCTAGTCACAGTTACATTCTATTGATTTTTCAAAGTCCATTTTGAATTTCTTTCATTGAAATGCAAGAGTTGGAATATTTCAATAGTGTTCTGTCGTGGTTTACCTAGTCACAGTTACATTCTATTGATTTTTCAAAGTCCATTTTGAATTTCTTTCATTGAAATGCAAGAGTTGGAATATTTCAGTAGTGTTTTGTTGTGGTTTACCTTGGCACACTTACATTCTCTTAATTTTTCAAAGTTCGTTTTGGATTTCTTTTGATGAAATGCAAGAGTTGGAATGTTTCAATAGTGTTTTGTCGTGGTTTACCTAGTCATAGTTACATTCTCTTAATTTTTCAAAGTTGATTTTGGATTTTTTTCATTGAAATGCATGAGTTGGAATATTTCAGTAGTGTTTTGTTGTGGTTTACCTTATCACAGTTACATTCTCTTGATTTTCAAAGTTCATTTTTGGATTTCTTTCGTTGAAATGCAATAGTTGGAATATTTCTGTAGTGTTTTGTCATGGCTTACCTTGTCATAGTAACATTCTCTTAATTTTTCAAAGTTCATTTTGAATTTCTTTCATTGAAATGCAAGAGTTGGAATATTTCAGTAGTGTTTTGTCGTGGTTTACCATGTCACAGTTACATTCTTTTGATTTTTCAAAGTTCATTTTGAATTTCTTTCATTGAAATGCAAGAGTTGGAATTTTTCAGTAGTGTTTTGATGTGGTTTACCTTGTCACAGCTACATTTTCTTGATTTTTCAAAGTTCATTTTGGGTTTTCTTTCGTTGAAATGCAAGAGTTGGAATATTTCAGTAGTGTTTTGTAGTGGTTTACCTTGTCACAGTTACATTCTCTTAATTTTTCAAAGCTCATTTTGAATTTCTTTCATTGAAATGCAAGAGTTGGAATATTTCAGTAGTGTTTTGTCGTGGTTTACCTTGTCACAGTTACATTCTCTTAATTTTTCAAAGTTCATTTTGAATTTCTTTCGTTGAAATGCAAGAGTTGGAATATTTCAATAGTGTTTTGTTGTGGTTTACCTTGTCACAGTTACATTCTCTTAATTTTTCAAAGTTAATTTTGAATTTCTTTCATTGAAATGCAAGAGTTGGAATATTTCAGTAGTGTTTTGTTGTGGTTTACCTTGTCAAAGTTATATTCTCCTAATTTTTCAAAGTTCATTTTGGATTTCTTTCGTTGAAATGCAAGAGTTGGAATATTTCAGTAGTGTTCTGTTGGGGTTTACATAATCACAGTTACATTTTCTTGATTTTTCAAAGTTCATTTTGAATTTCTTTCATTGAAATGCAAGAGTTAGAATATTTCAGTAGTGTTTTGTCATGGTTTACCTTGTCACAGTTACATTCTCTTAATTTTTCAAAGTTCATTTTGGTTTTCATTCGTTGAAATGCATGAGCTGGAATATTTCAGTAGTGTTTTGTTGTGGTTTACCTCGTCACAGTTACATTTTCTTGATTTTTCAAAGTTCATTTTGGATTTCTTTCGATGAAATGCAAGAGTTGGAATATTTCAATAGTGTTTTGTCGTGGTTTACCTTGTCAAAGTTACATTCTCTTAATTTTTCAAAGTCCATTTTGAATTTCTTTTATTGAAATGCAAGAGTTGGAATATTTCAGTAGTGTCTTGACGTGGTTTACCTTATCACAGTTACATTTTCTTGATTTTTCAAAGTTCATTTTGGTTTTCTTTCGTTGAAATGTAGGAGTTGGAATATTTCAGTAGTGTTTTGTTGTAGTTTACCTTGTCACAGTTAAATTCTCTTAATTTTTCAAATGTTCATTTTGGTTTTCATTCGTTGAAATGCATGAGTTGGAATATTTCAGTAGTGTTTTGTTGTGGTTTACCTCGTCACAGTTACATTTTCTTGATTTTTCAAAGTTCATTTTGGATTTTTTTCGATGAAATGCAAGAGCTGGAATATTTCAATAGTGTTTTGTCGTGGTTTACCTTGTCAAAGTTACATTCTCTTAATTTTTCAAAGTCCATTTTGGTTTTCTTTCGTTGAAATGTAGGAGTTGGAATATTTCAGTAGTGTTTTGTTGTGGTTCACCTTGTCACACTTACATTCTCTTAATTTTTCAAAGTTCATTTTGGATTTCTTTCGATGAAATGCAAGAGTTAGAATATTTCAATAGTGTTTTGTCGTGGTTTACCTAATCATAGTTACATTCTCTTAATTTTTCAAAGTTCATTTTGGATTTCTTTCGTTGAAATGCATGAGTTGGAATATTTCAGTAGTGTTTTGTTGTGGTTTACCTCATCACAGTTACATTCTCTTGATTTTTCAAAGTTCATTTTGAATTTCTTTCGTTGAAATGCAAGAGTTAGAATATTTCAGTAGTGTCTTGTCGTGGTTTACCTTGTCACAGTTACATTCTCTTAATTTTTCAAAGTTCATTTTGGTTTTCTTTCGTTGAAATGCAAGAGTTGGAATATTCCAGTAGTGTTTTGTTGAAGTTTACCTTGTCACAGTTACATTCTCTTAATTTTTCAAAGTTCATTTTGGATTTCTTTAGATGAAATGGAAAAGTTGGAATATTTCAATAGTGTTTTGTCGTGGTTTACCTAGTCACAGTTACATTCTATTGATTTTTCAAAGTCCATTTTGAATTTCTTTCATTGAAATGTAAGAGTTGGAATATTTCAGTAGTGTTTTGTCGTGTTTTACCTTGTCTCAGTTACATTCTCTTAATTTTTCAGAGTTCATTTTGGTTTTCTTTCGTTGAAATGCAAGAGTTGGAATATTTCAGTAGTGTTTTGTTGTAGTTTACCTTGTCACAGTTACATTCTCTAGATTTTTTAAAGTTCATTTTGGATTTCATTCATTGAAATGCATGAGTTGGAATATTTCAGTAGTGTTTTGTTGTGGTTTACCTTATCACAGTTACATTCTCTCGATTTTTCAAAGTTCATTTTGAATTTTTTTCGTTGAAATGCAAGAGTTAGAATATTTCAGTAGTGTCTTGTCGTGGTTTACCTTGTCACAGTTACATTCTCTTAATTTTTCAGAGTTCATTTTGGTTTTCTTTCGTTGAAATGCAAGAGTTGGAATATTTCAGTAGTGTTTTGTTGTGGTTTACCTTGTCACAGTTACATTCTCTTAATTTTTCAAAGTTCATTTTGGATTTCTTTCGATGAAATGCAAAAGTTGGAATATTTCAATAGTGTTTTGTCGTGGTTTAACTAGTCACAGTTACATTCTATTGATTTTTCAAAGTCCATTTTGAATTTCTTTCATTGAAATGCAAGAGTTGGAATATTTCAGTAGTGTTTTGTCGTGGTTTACCTTGTCACAGTTACATTCTATTGATTTTTCAAAGTTCATTTTGGTTTTCTTTCGTTGAAATGCAAGAGTTGGAATATTTCAGTAGTGTTTTTGTTGTGGTTTACCTTGTCACAGTTACATTCTCTTAATTTTTCAAAGTTCATTTTGGATTTCTTTTGATGAAATGCAAGAGTTGGAATATTTCAATAGTGTTTCGTCGTGGTTTACCTAGTCATAGTTACATTCTCTTAATTTTTCAAAGTTCATTTTGGATTTCTTTCATTGAAATGCATGAGTTGGAATATTTCAGTAGTGTTTTGTTGTGGTTTACCTTATCACAGTTACATTCTCTTGATTTTCAAAGTTCATTTTGGATTTCTTTCGTTGAAATGCAATAGTTGGAATATTTCAGTTGTGTTTTGTCATGGCTTACCTTGTCACAGTTACATTCTCTTAATTTTTCAAAGTTCATTTTGAATTTCTTTCATTGAAATGCAAGAGTTGGAATACTTCAATAGTGTTTTGTCGTGGTTTACCTAGTCACAGTTACATTCTATTGATTTTTCAAAGTCCATTTTGAATTTCTTTCATTGAAATGCAAGAGTTGGAATATTTCAGTAGTGTTTTGTCGTGGTTTACCTTGTCACAGTTGCATTCTCTAGATTTTTCAAAGTTCATTTTGGTTTTCTTTCGTTGAAATGTAAGAGTTGGAATATTTCACTAGTGTTTTGTTGTGGTTTACCTTGTCACACTTACATTCTCTTAAATTTTTCAAAGTTCATTTTGGATTTCTTTTGATGAAATCCAAGAGTTGGAATATTTCAATAGTGTTTTGTCGTGGTTTACCTAGTCATAGTTACATTCTCTTAATTTTTCAAAGTTCATTTTGGATTTCTTTCATTGAAATGCATGAGTTGGAATATTTCAGTAGTGTTTTGTTGTGGTTTACCTTATCACAGTTACATTCTCTTGATTTTCAAAGTTCATTTTGGATTTCTTTCGTTGAAATGCAATATTTATAATATTTCAGTAGTGTTTTGTCATGGCTTACCTTGTCACAGTTACATTCTCTTAATTTTTCAAAGTTCATTTTGAATTTCTTTCATTGAAATGCAAGAGTTGGAATATTTCAGTAGTGTTTTGTCGTGGTTTACCATGTCACAGTTACATTCTTTTGATTTTTCAAAGTTCATTTTGAATTTCTTTCATTGAAATGCAAGAGTTGGAATTTTTCAGTAGTGTTTTGATGTGGTTTACCTTGTCACAGCTACATTCTCTTGATTTTTCAAAGTTCATTTTGGTTTTCTTTCGTTGAAATGCAAGAGTTGGAATATTTCAGTAGTGTTTTGTAGTGGTTTACCTTGTCACAGTTACATTCTCTTAATTTTTCAAAGTTCATTTTGAATTTCTTTCGTTGAAATGCAAGAGTTGAAATATTTCAATAGTCTTTTGTTGTGGTTTACCTCGTCACAGTTACATTTTCTTGATTTTTCAAAGTTCATTTTGGATTTCTTTCGATGAAATGCAAGAGTTGGAATATTTCAATAGTGTTTTGTTGTGCTTTACCTTATCACAGTTACATTCTCTTGATTTTTCAAAGTTCATTTTGAATTTCTTTCGTTGAAATGCAAGAGTTAGAATATTTCAGTAGTGTCTTGTCGTGGTTTACCTTGTCACAGTTACATTCTCTTAATTTTTCAAAGTTCATTTTGGTTTTCTTTCGTTGAAATGCAAGAGTTGGAATATTTCAGTAGTGTTTTGTTGTAGTTTACCTTGTCACAGTTACATTCTCTTAATTTTTCAAAGTTCATTTTGGATTTCTTTCGATGAAATGCAAAAGTTTGAATATTTCAATAGTGTTTTGTCGTGGTTTAACTAGTCACAGTTACATTCTATTGATTTTTCAAAGTTCATTTTGAATTTCTTTCATTGAAATGCAAGAGTTGGAATTTTTCAGTAGTGTTTTGATGTGTTTTACCTTGTCACAGCTACATTTTCTTGATTTTTCAAAGTTCATTTTGGTTTTCTTTCGTTGAAATGCAAGAGTTGGAATATTTCAGTAGTGTTTTGTAGTGGTTTACCTTGTCACAGTTACATTCTCTTAATTTTTCAAAGTTCATTTTGAATTTCTTTCGTTGAAATGCAAGAGTTGGAATATTTCAATAGTCTTTTGTTGTGGTTTACCTTGTCACAGTTACATTCTCTTAATTTTTCAAAGTTAATTTTGAATTTCTTTCATTGAAATGCAAGAAATGGAATATTTCAGTAGTGTTTTGTTGTGGTTTACCTTGTCAAAGTTACATTCTCCTAATTTTTCAAAGTTCATTTTGGATTTCTTTCGTTGAAATGCAAGAGTTGGAATATTTCAGTAGTGTTCTGTTGGGGTTTACCTAATCACAGTTACATTTTCTTGATTTTTCAAAGTTCATTTTGGTTTTCATTCGTTGAAATGCATGAGTTGGAATGTTTCAGTAGTGTTTTGTTGTGGTTTACCTCGTCACAGTTACATTTTCTTGATTTTTCAAAGTTCATTTTGGATTTCTTTCGATGAAATGCAAGAGTTGGAATATTTCAATAGTGTTTTGTCGTGGTTTACCTTGTCAAAGTTACATTCTCTTAATTTTTCAAAGTCCATTTTGAATTTCTTTCATTGAAATGCAAGAGTTGGAATATTTCAGTAGTGTTTTGACATGGTTTACCTTATCACAGTTACATTTTCTTGGTTTTTCAAAGTTCATTTTGGTTTTCTTTCGTTGAAATGTAGGAGTTGGAATATTTCAGTAGTGTTTTGTTGTGGTTTACCTTGTCACACTTACATTCTCTTAAGAGAATGTAACTATGACTAGGTAAACCACGACAAAACACTATTGAAATATGAATAGTGTTTTGTTGTGGTTTACCTTGTCAAAGTTACATTCTCCTAATTTTTCAAAGTTCATTTTGGATTTCTTTCGTTGAAATGCAAGAGTTAGAATATTTCAGTAGTGTTTTGTCATGGTTTACCTTGTCACAGTTACATTCTCTTAATTTTTCAAAGTTCATTTTGGTTTTCATTCGTTGAAATGCATGAGTTGGAATGTTTCAGTAGTGTTTTGTTGTGGTTTACCTCGTCACAGTTACATTTTCTTGATTTTTCAAAGTTCATTTTGAATTTCTTTCATTGAAATGCAAGAGTTGGAATATTTCAATAGTGTTTTGTCGTGGTTTACCTTGTCAAAGTTACATTCTCTTAATTTTTCAAAGTCCATTTTAAATTTCTTTTATTGAAATGCAAGAGTTGGAATATTTCAGTAGTGTTTTGACATGGTTTACCTTATCACAGTTACATTTTCTTGGTTTTTCAAAGTTCATTTTGGTTTTCTTTCGTTGAAATGTAGGAGTTGGAATATTTCAGTAGTGTTTTGTTGTGGTTTACCTTGTCACACTTACATTCTCTTAAGAGAATGTAACTATGACTAGGTAAACCACGACAAAACACTATTGAAATATTCCAACTCTTGCATTTCATGAAAAGAAATCCAAAATGAACTTTGAGAAATTAAGAGAATGTAAGTGTGACAAGGTAAACCACAACAAAACACTACTGAAATATTCCAACTCTTACATCTCAACGAAAGAAAACCAAAATGAACTTTTAAAAATCTAGAGAATGTAACTGTGACAAGGTAAACCACGACAAAACACTACTGAAATATTCCAACTCTTGCATTTCAATGAAAGAAATTCATAATGAGCTTTGAAAAATTAAGAGAATGTAACTGTGACAAGGTAAACCATGACAAAACACTAGTGAAATATTCCAACTCTTGCATTTCAATGAAAGAAATTCCAAAATGAACTTTGAGAAATTAAGAGAATGTAAGTGTGACAAGGTAAACCACTACAAAACACTACTGAAATATTCCAACTCTTGCATTTCAAGGAAAAAAAACCAAAATGAACTTTGAAAAATCAAGAGAATGTAGCTTTGACAAGGCAAACCACATCAAAACACTACTGAAATATTCCAACTCTTGCATTTCAATGAAAGAAATTCAAAATGAACTTTGAAAAATCAAGAGAATGTAACTGTGACATGGTAAACCACGACAGAACACTACTGAAATATTCCAACTCTTGCATTTCAATGAAAGAAATTCAAAATGAACTTTGAAAAATTAAGGGAATGTAACTGTGACAAGGTAAGCCATGACAAAACACTACAGAAATATACCAACTCTTGCATTTCAACAAAAGAAATCCAAAATGAACTTTGAAAAATTAAGAGAATGTAACTGTGACAAGGTAAACCACGACAAAACACTACTGAAATATTCCAACTCTTGCATTTCAATGAAAGAAATTCAAAATGAGCTTTGAAAAATTAAGAGAATGTAACTGTGACAAGGTAAACCATGACAAAACACTAGTGAAATATTCCAACTCTTGCATTTCAATGAAAGAAATTCCAAAATGAACTTTGAGAAATTAAGGGAATGTAAGTGTGACAAGGTAAACCACTACAAAACACTACTGAAATATTCAAACTCTTGCATTTCAATGAAAAAAAAACAAAATGAACTTTGAAAAATCAAGAGAATGTAGCTGTGACAAAGGTAAACCACATCAAAACACTACTAAAATATTCCAACTCTTGCATTTCAATGAAAGAAATTCAAAATGAACTTTGAAAAATCAAGAGAATGTAACTGTGACATGGTAAACCACGACAAAACACTACTGAAATATTCCAACTCTTGCATTTCAATGAAAGAAACACAAAATGATCTTTGAAAAATTAAGAGAATGCAACTGTGACAAGGTAAGCCATGACAAAACACTACTGAAATGTTCCAACTCTTGCATTTCAACGAAAGAAAACCAAAATGAACTTTGAAAAATCAAGAGAATGTAACTGTGACAAGGTAAACCACATCAAAACACTATTGAAATATTCCAACTCTTGCATTTCAACGAAAAAAATCCAAAATGAACTTTGAAAATCAAGAGAATGTAACTGTGATAAGTTAAACCACAACAAAACACTACTGAAATATTCCAACTCATGCATTTCAATGAAAGAAATTCAAAATGAACTTTGAAAAATTAAGAGAATGTAACTGTGACTAGGTAAACCACGACAAAACACTTTTGAAATATTCCAACTCTTGCATTTCATCAAAAGAAATCCAAAATGAACTTTGAAAAATTAAGAGAATGTAAGTGTGACAAGGTAAACCACAACAAAACACTACGGAAATATTCCAACTCTTACATTTCAACGAAAGAAAACCAAAATGAACTTTGAAAAATCTAGAGAATGTAACTGTGACAAGGTAAACCACGACAAAACACTACTGAAATATTCCAACTCTTGCATTTCAATGAAAGAAATTCAAAATGGACTTTGAAAAATCAATAGAATGTAACTGTGACTAGGTAAACCACGACAAAACACTATTGAAATATTCCAACTTTTGCATTTCATTGAAAGAAATCCAAAATGAACTTTGAAAAATTAAGGGAATGTAACTGTGACAAGGTAAACTACAACAAAACACTACTGAAATATTCCAACTCTTGCATTTCAACAAAAGAAAACCAAAATGAACTTTGAAAAATTAAGAGAATGTAACTGTAACAAGGTAAACCACGACAAGACACTACTGAAATATTCCAACTCTTGCATTTCAACGAAAGAAATTCAAAATGAACTTTGAAAAATCAAGAGAATGTAACTGTGATAAGGTAAACCACAACAAAACACTACTGAAATATTCCAACTCATGCATTTCAACGAAAGAAATACAAAACGAACTTTGAAGAATTAAGAGAATGTAACTATGATTAGGTAAACCACGACAAAACACTATTGAAATATTCCAACTCTTGCATTTCATCGAAAGAAATCCAAAATGAACTTTGAAAAATTAAGAGAATGTAAGTGTGACAAGGTAAACCACAACAAAACACTACTGAGATATTCCAACTCCTACATTTCCACGAAAGAAAACCAAAATGAACTGTGAAAAATCAAGAAAATGTAACTGTGATAAGGTAAACCACGTCAAAACACTACTGAAATATTCCAACTCTTGCATTTCAATGAAAGAAATTCAAAATGGACTTTGAAAAATTAAGAGAATGTAACTTTGACAAGGTAAACCACGACAAAACACTATTGAAATATGCCAACTCTTGCATTTCATCGACAGAAATCCAAAATGAACTTTGAAAAATCAAGAAAATGTAACTGTGACGAGGTAAAACACAACAAAACACTACTGAAATATTCCAACTCATTCATTTCAACGAATGAAAACCAAAATGAACTTTGAAAAATTAAGAGAATGTAATTGTGACAAGGTAAACCATGACAAAACACTACTGAAATATTCCAACTCTTGCATTTCAACGAAAGAAATTCAAAATGAACTTTGAAAAATTAACAGAATGTAACTGTGACAAGGTAAACCACAACAAAACACTACTGAAATATTCCAACTCTTACATTTCAATGAAAGAAATTCAAATGAACTTTGAAAAATCAAGAGAATGTAACTGTGAAAAGGTAAACCACTACAAAACACTACTGAAATATTCCAACTCTTGCATTTCATCGAAAGAAATCCAAAATGAACTTTGAAAAATTAAGAGAATGTAACTGTGACAAGGTAAACCACTACAAAACACTACTGAAATATTCCAACTCTTGCATTTCAACGAAAGAAAACCAAAATGAACTTTGAAAAATTAAGAGAATGTAATTGTGACAAGGTAAACCACTACAAAACACTACTGAAATATTCCAACTCTTGCATTTCAACGAAAGAAATTCAAATGAACTTTGAAAAATCAATAGAATGTAACTGTGACAAGGTAAACCACGACAAAACACTACTGAAATATTCCAACTCTTGTATTTCAGTGAAAGAAATTCAAAATAAACTTTGACAAATCAAGAAAATGTAACTGTGACAAGGTAAACCACGACAAAACACTACTGAAATATTCCAATTCTTGCATTTCAATGAAAGAAATTCAAAATGAGCTTTGAAAAATCAAGAGAATGTAACTGTGACACTGTAAACCACAACAAAACACTACTGAAATATTCCAACTCTTACATTTCAACGAAAGAAATTTATAAATGAACTTTGAAAAATCAAGAGAATGTAACTGTGACAATGTAAACCATAACAAAACACTACTGAAATATTCCTAAGAAAAAATTTAGAATTTGTAAAATTGGTTTAAGAAGGATATTAAGAAAGGAACTTGTTCTGAAAAGATATAATAAACCCTTTTGAAAAGTATTGCTTGATCTTGGGGTGTGCAAAAAGTCGTAAACTAAAGTTGTGGTGAAGAAGATAACTACTTCAACTTGTAAAAATGATTTAAGAAGGACATTAAGAAAAAAACTTGTTCTGAAAAGATATAATAAAGCCTTTTGGAAAGTATTGCTTGATGTTTGGGTGTGCAAAAAAGTCGCAAAGTAAAGTTGTGGGGAAAAAGATAAGTACTTCAACTTGTAAAATGGGTTTAGGAAGAAAATTACATGAAAAACTTGTTCTGAAAAGATATAATAAAGCCTTTTGAAAGGTATTGCTTGATGTTGGGGTATTCGAAAAGCCTTATAGTAAAGTTGTGGGGGAAAAGATGAGTACTTCAACTTGTAAAATTGGTTTAGGAAGGACATTACGTAAAGAACTTGTTCTGAAAAGGTATAATAAAGCCTGTTGAAAAGTATTGCTTGATGTTGGGGTATGCAAAAAGTCGTAAAGTAAAGTTGTGGTGAAAAAGATAAGTACTTCAACTTGAAAAATTGGTTTATGAAGGACATTAAGAAAAGAACTTGTTCTGAAATGTCTTTGAAAAGTATTGCTTGGTGTTGAGGTATCCAAAAAGCTGTAAAGTAAACATGTGGGTGAAACGAATGGGTACTTCAAGCTGGAAAATGGGTTTAGGAGGGACATTAAGAAAGGAACTTGCTCTGAAATGCCTTTTGAAAAGTATTTCTTGGTGTTGAGGTATCCAAAAAGCTGTAAAGTAAACATGTGGGTGAAACTGATGGGTACTTCAAGTTGGAAAATGGGTTTAGGAGGGACATTAAGAAAGGAACTTGCTCTGAAATGCCTTTTGAAAGGTATTTCTTCGTGTTGAGATATCCAAAAAGCTGTAAAGTAAAGTTGTGGTGAAAAAGATAAGTACTTCAACTTGTAAAATTGGTTTATGAAGGACATTAAGAGAAGGAGAGTAAACGCAGGGGAGATGAGAGGAGGAGAAAGCGAGAGGGAGAAGAGAAGGAGAAAGTGGAGAGAAGGGAAGATGAAGAGAAGGGAGTAAGAAGAAGAAGAGAGAGGAGAAGAGGGAGAGAGGAGAGGAGGGTAGAGAATAGGAAAAGTTAAAGGAGAGAAGTAAGAAGAGCGGGGAAGAACAGGGAACCGAGAGGAGAGAGTAAGAGGCACGGGAGCCTTCAACTGCGGCTGCAGAGTAAGAGAGGGAGAGAGTAAGCGATCACGAGAGACGAGGCTTTCAGACGGGTTCACAGCACCAGAGAGAGACCGGGGTTCCGACATCTCGTGCATGTCTCATAATGCAGAGCTCTGGCGCGGGCGAAATTCCGCGTGGCGTCGCGCTGGCTGCGGCCGACCGTTCCGTCGGTTACGCGGGATCAGGCGTCGCCGCGCCGATCATTCACTGCGCTGCCAGCGCTGCGCCTCTGCCGCGCGCGAGTAGAGCATCGCCTACCGCGCGAAGAAGCGCCTGGCATTGTCGCTCACGTATAGTCCGCTCACCGACGTCCCAGAGCTCTGTCCCTGCATCTCTCCCCGGATCTCCTTCATTTTTGGACAGCTCTTACTCCTTCTATCGCGCAGCTCTCTCGCTCCTCGTTCACGATCCTAGCTCTCCCGTTTCTCTTACCGATCCTATCGCTCGCGCTGCGTCCCGTTTTGGGTATTCTTCCCGCTCAGCTTCCTCTCTTCGTATCCCTCGCTGCACTAGCCAGTCGGCCTGCGAGTGCCGCTCGCCGACGCGGCGGCCAGGTCAGCCTTACGCGCAGTCATATCGCTGCTCCTCCGCGGTCGCGATGTCCATGCACCTTTCCTCTCGCTCCCTCTTGTCCTCTGCTTTCTCCTCTAGCCTGTCCCGCCGCCGTCCCTCTCCTCGCTCTCCTCCGCTCCTCTCTACATCGCGCATCCCTGCTGATCCTCGCTACGTCAGGCGTCGCCGCTGACTGCGTTTCTCGCTGACTCGCTTCGCGCGCCTCTGCTGCGTCTCGCGGTTCAGTGCGGCTCGTCCCGGATCAGCTTGCAGCCGCCCACTCCGCGACCGCTTCGCGCAGTCATCCGTGCTGGCCGGCAGGGTGTCGTGCGGTTCCCTCAGGTCAGCCTATATCCGGGCCGGCCGCTCTCGCGCGGGCCGCGTCCTCCGGTCGCGTCTCACGCGTTCGCGCGGCGGCGCAGGCGCGAGCGTCCAGGCGCGCCGTCGGCGCTCCGCCCGCCGCGCGCTCTCCGACGCCGCGCGCGGCGCGTTCCGAGGGGGGCGCGCCCGGCCGCGCGCGGGCCGCCGCGCCCGGAGCGCCGGAGCAGCGCAGTCGCCAGAGCGGCCGCGGAGCCCGTCGAGGGCGCGCGGCCGGACCGTGCGACCGTGGCCGCGCGAGCGCGGGGCGCCCCGCCCCACCCCCCCGCCGCGCAGCGCGAGCGCCGAGCGGCAGGCCGGGAGACGCCGCCGCCGAGCCCGCCCGCCCGCGCCCGGGCTGCCAGGCCCCCGCGCAGCGAAAAACAAACAGCGCGCGGCCGGCAGCCCGGAGCCGACGGCCGGGCCGGGCGAGCCGGCCCCGAGGCGCGACGCGGGCCCGCGAGTAAGGGGCGAGCCCCCCGCCGCGAGAGCGAGATTTCCGCCGCGCGCAGCAGGTACGGTCTTACCAAGGAAGGAGGGTAAGCGGGTCGAGGGGCCGGGGGGCTCAAGCGGAGGCGCTCCGGAGGCGACGGTCCGAGTTGGCGTCGGCCGCCTAGAGACGGCCCGCTAGGAGTCTGGCGAGGGGCCCGGCGAGTCAGACAGCGCGCGAGGCCGGCCGACGCCGGCAGGGGCCGAGAGCGAACGGGCCTCGCAGTCCGCAGACGCAGCCTGGGCGGCGCCCGCGCGTCGTCCCGTTCGCGAACGAGGACGGCCGGCGCGTCGGAGGGGGCGCGGAGGCCGCGTCGAGCCCTGGCGCCTGAGCGCGGCCGGGCTGCGCTCCCCGCGGCTACGGCAGTCCGTCGCGCGCGACTGCTCGGCGTGCTTTCCAGCTCGAGCAACTGGCGCGGGGCCCCTCCGCACCGCGCTCGGCGGTCCGACCGTCCGGCGCCGGCGCGCGCGCCGGTGGCGCGCCGGGCGCGCGGCGAGTCCGCGGCGCGACGCAGATCAAGGCAACGCAGCCTCGGTCCCCGCTCGAACGTTCCTGCGTCCGCCGCGCGGCCTGCCCGGCCCGCAGCGCGGCCGCGCGCGCCGCCGCGCCTGCCGGCGCTCCGCGCCGCAGCGGCGCGCGCTCTGCCGGCGTATGCCAGGTCGCCGCGGCCGCCGCGGCCCGCGCGCGGGGTCACGCTGCGGCCGCGCGGCCGATCGGGAGAATGGGGCACGCCGCCGCCTCGCGCCGCGGCGCGGTCGCCCCCCCCGGCGCGCGCCTGCGCGACTCCGCGCCGGCCGGCGGCGGCGCCGGGCGCCGGGGCCGCGCGGCGCCGGTGGTCCTCTCGCGTCGCCGGCGTCCCGCCGCGGCCGAGCGGGCCGCCTCGCCGCGCGCTCCGCCGTCGCGCCGCGCCGCCCGGCGCGTGCCTCTCACCGCTCCGCCTCCTCCGCCTCCGGTGCCACTGCGCCGCCTGCGCCGCGCCTCTCTCGCCGCGCGCTCTGGCGCCGCGCGCGCCGCGAGGGCCCCTCCCGCGGCTGCGCTCAGCGTCGGCTGCGGCTGCGCCGCGGCCTCCCCGCCTCGGGGCGACGCTCCCGGCGCGGCGCCGCGGACCGCGGCCCCGCGCGCGCCGGCCGTCCCGGCACCCCTTCGCGCGAGTGCGGCAGCGACGGGGCTCCGCGCGCGCGCCACGCCCGCCCGCGCCCGCGGCGCCGCTCTCGTCCCCCAGCCCGTGGCCGGGGCCCGACCCGCGCCTGCGCGGCTGAGGGCAGCGCCCCGCGCCGCCTCGGCCGCGGTATGCGCGCGCTCCGCGGCCGAGTCGCTCCGGCTCGGCCCGGCGGGCCGGCCCCCGCGGCGCTCGCTGGCGGTCCTTCTCGCGCGGGTCCCGCTGTACGTGCGGTCGCGGCGCGCTCCGCTGTGCGGCCGCGCGCTGGCCGCGGCGCGCGCCTCTTCCGTGCGCGGCTCCGCGGGCGCCCTCTGACCCGTACGCCGGGCGCGCGCCGCGCGCGCTGGCCGCCGCGCCGCGCGGCTCGGCGCGCTCGTCCCCGCCGCGGGCTCCGCTCGCGCGAGGCCTCGCGCCGTCCGCCGACCGCGCGCTTCCCCTGCCTCGTCCGTTCCGCGCGCTCCCGAGCGCGCGGCACCGCGTCCGCGCGCCGGGCAGCGGGCGCCCGCGTTTCGCATCCGCTTCCCGCCGTCGCGTTCTACGGCGCGTTGCGCTCTCGCCGCGCGCCGCCCCGCTCGCGCTTTCTTCTTCGCCCGCCGCCGCCGTCGCCCCTCCGCGCTCCGCGCGGGCGCCGCCGGCAGGCCCGGGCGCTCCGCGCTGCGTTCGCTCTCCGGCGCTGCCCGTCCGAGTCGCGTCCGCGGCCGGCGTCGCCGCGGTTCCGGCTTCCGGTGCGCAGCGCTCTTCTCGCCCTGATCCGTCGCAGACCGGCCTGCGGCGCCGACGCTGCCCTGACTCTCGCAGCGCCGCAGCGCGCACGCGCGCTTGCGCGCGGATCCGCGAGGGCGTTCAGGCCGCGGGCCGCTCGCTCCGCGCTCGCTCGTGCCTCGCCGTGGCGCGCTCGGGTCTCGGTGCGCCTTCTCCCGCAGCGCTCCGGCCGGCGGTCCCGCTCTCTCGCTCCGCCGCGCGCGCGCCGCGCCGCGCCTCTCGGGCGCGCCGGCCGCTCCGAGTTCGGGCGCGCTCCGCCCGCCGCGAGCCGCGCCCCGCCGCGGCGCGGCGCTCCGGCGCGACGCCGCGGCGCCGCCGCTTCCAGGCCCGCGGCGCCCGCCGCGGTCGTTACGCGCGCGCCGCGCGCTCACCGCCGCTCCGCCGTCCGGCTCGCCGGCGCACCTCGCTCGCAGCGGCCTAGCCGCATCCTGGCCGCCGCTCGACCTGTCCGCCGTGCGGTCCGTCCGGGCGCGCTCCCGACAGCCCCGGCGGCGTTCCGCCCGCGCCGCGAGCTGGCTGCGCGGCGCAGGTAGAGCGGCCGCTTGCGCTCGCCTCCCCCGCCGGGTCGCCGCGCTCGCTGTGTGCTCCTTCGACGTCGCCCGCCGCCGCGCTCCGCGGCTTCCGCCCCGTTCGCGCGCGCGTCGCCTCCGCGGCCTCGCGCCTGCTCCTCCTCGCGGCGCTAGGCTTATCGCGCTCCGCGCCTCCCTTTCCTCTGCCGAGTCTCGCCTCGCGCCGCGCTTGCCTGGCGCGCGGTCGCGCGCCCGCCGCCTACTTCCTCGTCCGCTTCGCTCCGCACTCGCCGCGTCGCCGCGGCCCTGCCGGCGCGAGCGTCCGCTCGTCCTTGTCTCTGTCCGCTATCCTCGGCGCCCGCCCTCGCTCAGGCCGGCTCCGGCCGCCTGCGCCGTCTTCGCCCGTCCCTTCTCTCTCCCTGACTCTCTCGCTTCGTGCCGGCTGTGCGCGCCTTCGCGTCGCCGCGGCTCTCTTGGCGCTAGCCGCGCGCTCCGCTCTCGCCGCTTCCGCTGGCGTCGCCGTCGCCGGCTCTGCGCACGCGCCTCCTCTCGCGCCCTGGTCTCGCTGCTCCCCGCCGCGCCGCCGCTCGCGGACCTAACCCTACGCGCGCTCGCGCT